>JADBJO010010876.1:17500-20000 GCA_016801955.1 Conus betulinus
GATCATAAATTATGCAATAGGTGATTTATTTGTGATGAGAAAAATACTGTTTGATGAATGGTCTTTCCCCTTCTTCATTTTCTCTAGTTATTTGGTACTTGTTCCGGGCTGTTTTCTGTGTGTACGCTTCTTTTTTGACAACGCGTTTTCTATTTTTCTTCTTTCTATCTCTTCTCTATCTTCTGTTGACAGAAATTTTGCAATATTAAGTGGAAACTGTGCATGATTTGCAGTCCCTTGGCTTAAGCGTGGTTTTAACTATTGTCAATAAGCATTGTCATTGTATACTCCTCTCAAAAAAAAAAAAAAGAAAAAAAAAAAAAAAAAAAAAAAAAAAAGAACAAACAAAAAGAGAAAATAAAAAAAAAAAAATGTTTGGTAAGTTCCTTTCGGTAAAAAGTTTTTTTTTTTTTTCTTCCTGTGAACGCTTTTCGAACTTTTTGTCATCGTTCTCTTATCTGTCCATCTAATTAGAGAAACCTTTCCATCGGGTAGACCTGTCTGTCTGTCAGTCTATCTATTCACCAGTCTGTCTGTCAGTCTGATTACTACGATATTTGTGTTTCCAGTCTACTTTGAACCGTAATGTAGCCGTCTTCTTACTAAACAAACCAAGGATATCCAAAGTGTCTAGACTGCATAAATGTTAACGCATACATATACATTTTCCTTTGTACATTACACTATTGTTTGGTATGCGTATATGTGTATGCGCGTTGCGCGTGCCTGCCTGCATGTTTTGTGTGTGCGTGTGCGTGGGTGCGTGCGTGCGTGAGAAGGAAGAAGAAGAGAGGAAGGAGAAGAAGAAGAAGAATGCGAAGAAGGCGAAGAATGCAAAGAAGAATGGGAAGAAGAAGGAGAAGAATGCGCAAGAATGCGAAGAGAAGAAGAAGAAGAGAAGAGGAGGAGAGGAGGAGGAGGGATGAGGAGAGTAGAAGGAGAAAGAAGAGAGGAAGAAGAAGCGAAGAAGAAGAGAAGAAGAAGAATAAGAGGAAGAAGAAAAAGAAGAAGAATGCGAAGAATGGAGAAATTCAAAGGAGAATGTGGAAGAAGAAGAGAAGAATGCGAAGAAGACTCTCCGAAGAAGAAGAAGAAGAAGAAGAAGAAGAATAGGAAGAGAGGAAGAGGAGGCGGAAGAAGGAAAAGAAGAAGAAGAAGAAGGAAGAAGAAAGCAGAAGAAGAAGAAGACGAAGAAGAAGAATGCAGAAGAATGCGAAGAATGCAAAGAAGAAGGAGAAGAAGAAGAAGAACAGGAAAACAAGAACAACAAAAATCTGGACAAGTCTTGCGTTTGTTCCAGGAAAAAAAAAAGCTGTATATGAATATAAAAGGGTACAGCTAGAAAGGAAAAAAAAAACGGATGTTCCATCAGAGAATGTTGGATGCCAATCCATCCCACATTATAGAAGTTGTCTTTATAGAGGAACGGAAAGAAGTGGGGAATGGGGTCACTGTCTTTGATCACCCTCCATCCGCTAGGGTCCCCCCGGATACAGAGAACTCAGCTACCCCAGATGCTAACGCGAGAAAAGGAATGTTGACCTTGAGAAATGGAAACTGAAACCAAACGGGAACGTAATCCCCTAGAAAGTCCACAAAAGGAGGCAAGGTCAAGAGTAACAGTGTGAACTGTATTAAAAGGATTCACCAGGACTTGAACCCAATCGTTAAGTAGTCCCTGCTCTTGCTATAACTCAAATATCCCTGTGTGCAACAACATATAATCAGGACCGTGTCCGCTTCAACCAATCTGAGCTCCTGTTAGATGGGAACCCCAGCAGAACGAAACAATCGACTAGGGTCAGTAGTTCGTCGAGGGTACTCGATCGAGGAGTACTTACTCATCGTGACGGGTGGGAAATGGACAGAATCATCGGTGAGACCAAAAAAGGGCGTAAAAATAACATGAAATCAAGACCCGTATCGAAGCCAAGAAAAGCAGCAAAAGGAAACGTCAAGCGGTGGGTCATGATGTGTACCCAAAACAAATCGATGGAAGCCTTCACCTCCCGTAGAACAACGGTAGTGCAGCCCCGGTCTGGGACAAGCGGACAAACATTCTAAACTCACCGAAAGCGTGAGGACGGCAGTAACAGTCGTTAAGGAGCGATTCTTTGATACATCCTCGCCCTGCAAGAACTAACAAGTTAGGAGGTGAACGAACAAGCAACCATGCTTAAAACGAAAACAGCACAACTGGTGTGATTTTAGCATGACGGCTGAGACGTCCTACCACTAGATAGTAATCGGCGTGAGTCATAAAACGGGGAAATTAAACACACAACACAGAAAAAACCAATACTGCACAAACTTGCACCTCAAGCGCCAAAAAAGCTTCAAACACAAACATGCATGACAACATCAGAATAAAGATCAAAGGATGTACGCAGCGTCCCACACAAAAGTTCGAACAACCATACCCTGACACCATAGGAGTTTCCAAGTACTTTGTCTCCCAAACTAATGCAAAGAAGTTGAGAGCGAAGAATGGAAAGTCTCT
>JADBJO010010876.1:25000-27500 GCA_016801955.1 Conus betulinus
TACCGGAGTAAAAGTTATCTTTCTTGTTTGATATTTACTAGTTACTACCCCAATCAGTATCTTTCAAGTGAACATGGTTAGTGACATAAGGATATTGTCTTTGATATCAGAATATTTACGTGTGCTCTTACCACACAGGTTGTCTTTTATATCAGAATCTTAACGTGTGCTCTTACCACAGTTATCGCGTTCCCCTAACCGTCCATTTACAGTACCCATATTTACAAAGCAATATGGATCCGTTGCAGCGCTCTTTGTCACATGCACTGAATCGTTCTTCACAAAGGGAAGGCAAGAAGTCATTCCTGTGGGAAAGTAAAGTTTGCCAGCCAGAAACATGACTACCCATTCCAAGCCCGGATGGTCCTAAGCAGTTGGTATAAGGTGGGAGAGTTAAGTATTCAAAATCTGTGTTGTTCCACTGCAGGTTCAACAGATCTCCGGGTCTCTCAATTTATGTGGGGGGTGGACTGGGCACTGAAGGAGTCTGCCTGTCGTTTCTTCAAACGATGGATCCTACCCTCTCGGTCCAAGCACTGACAACGAAGTTCACCTTTTTCAATATTGCCAACAACATGAACCAGAGCGGAGTCAGATCGTAAGATCTTTTTACAGTTCGTTTGTCTTTAAAAGCGTTGTTCTTCACCTCAACTTCTTTATATTTCGGAGACAAAGTACTCCAGAATAATACCTGAGCAAGCTTGGTGATGACGGTAAGCTGTGTGGATCACAAACTATCCTTAATCCCTCTCGGCTCCAACATCTGTGAAAAACCTTGATTGCCTTGCTCTGCAGGGCCTCAGTAATCTCCCTTTCCCCAACCTGGATATCAAAGATCCCGCACTGACTCACGACGACTTGCTGTTCCAGCCGATCGTTCTTCTACGTCACAGCAGTGGCTCAATGGTGGAAGAAGACATTCCTGATTGCTGGTGCGGGGAGAATGTAAAGCAGGAAGAGACTACTTAACGATGGTCAAGATCTTGGCTCAATCCTTTTTTATTGTCTCCCCTGTTACCACTGACACAGCCGTTTCCATCTAGGGGATTACCTTCTCCATTAGTTTGTGTCCATTTCTCTCCACACTCCCTTTCCTCTCTAGGCAGTGCCCTCGCGGGCACTGAGATCCTCTGACCCTTGCAAGCGTTGCTTCGTGGACGGCGGTGGTGGCCACCAGTGACCATTACTGGGGATTAGATAGCTATCCGCATTCTCTGAATGCCCTTCTTTTTTTTCTTCTTCTTCTTCTTCTTAATTTGGCGATGAGGTGGTGGACACTGTGCAGTCTGTCCTAGCTGGACACTAGCTGTCCATTCTCTGGTGACTGTTCGCCCGTACGGCCATTTCATAAGATTTTTGTTGCTACATTTAAATGTTACTCTCGTTGTTTTATTTTAGAGTGAGAAATCAAACGCTCCCAGCCATGAGGCTACTTTCGTGTCATTTCTTCCCTCGGTGAAGAGGCTGTGGCAGTCTGACAAAGTCCGCCCTAACGTGTTGAAAATATTCAACTGCTCCAAACAGTCTGACTGGCCCATACAGCCCAGTTGTGTCAATAACCAGCTAGGGCCAGAGAGTCAAATGTGTCTGAACAGCCCAACTGGTCTAAACAACCACATGTGTCTGAACAGCCCAACTGGTCTAAACAACCACATGTGTCTGAACAGCCCAACTGGTCTAAACAACCAAATTTGTCTGAACAGCCCAACTGGTCTAAAGAACCACATGTGTCTGAACAGCCCAACTGGTCTAAAGAACCACATGTGTCTGAACAGCCCAACTGGTCTGAACAACCAATTTTGTCTGAACAGCCCAACTGGTCTAAACAACCAAATGTGTCTGAACAGCCCAACTGGTCTAAAGTACCAAATTTGTCCAAATAGTCCATTTTGTCTCAACAGCTCAATCAGTCTAAACAACTAATTTGTCAAAATAGTTAAAACAAGTGTCCAAACTGTCCAGTCTGAGCAAACAGGCCCATTGGCCCAAATGTCCACATGGCTCCATATAGTCCAGAATGTCTAAATATCCGGACTGGTCCGACCATTCCAAACAGCTTGATTTGTCCAAATGGGTCTAAAAGCCAAATTTGTCCAAACAACTCAATTTGTGCGAATAGCCCGATTGGTCCAAATTATCATACTGGTCCAAATGTTTCAATTTGTCCAAACAGTCTCTGAACAGTCCAATTCGTCCCTAGCCCGAGTGGCGAAAAAAGAATAGAAAAAAAAAAAAAAAAAACAACAAAACAACACAACAACAACAACAAAACCAACAAACAAAACAAGGTCGGTAAGCCTGATTGGTGCAATCAGCCAGAATGGGCGAAACAGTACAGTTTTTTTTCTTTGTTAACCTTTCAACTACTAAAGCAGTCAGATGGATCTTTACAGCCCAATTTGTCCAAACAGCCCCATTTGACAGAATAGTCCAACTGGTCCAAACAGCCGAACTGGTCCGACAAGCCTGGTTTGTCAACTTAGGTGAGTATGGTTTTCAT
>JADBJO010010876.1:45000-57500 GCA_016801955.1 Conus betulinus
TGCTTGGACCGAGATGGCAGGATCCATCGTTTGAACAAACAACAGGCAGCCCCCCACACACACACCCCACCCCCCCACATGAATTGAGAGACCAGAAGATCTGCTGAACCTGCAGTGGAACAACACACATTTTGAATACTTAACTCTCCCACCTTTTACCAACTGCTTAGGACCATCGGGCTTGGAATGGGTAGTCATGTTTCTGGCTGGCAAACTTTACTTTCCCACAGGAGTGACTTCTTGCCTTCCCTTTGTGAAGAACGATTCAGTGCATGTGACAAAGAGCGCTGCAACGTATCCATATTGCTGTGTAAATATGGGTACTGTAAATGGACGGTTAGGGGAACGCGATAACTGTAGTAAGAGCACACGTAAAGATTCTGATGTCAAAGACAATATCTGTGGTAAGAGCACACGTGAATATTCTGATGTCAAAGTCAATATCCTTATGTCACAAACCACATTATTCACTTGAAAGATGTTAATTTGGGGTGGTAAGTAGTAAATATAAAACAAGAAAGATAACTTTTACTCCTGTGTTTAGACGGTGACATCCCCTTGACTACAAATCGATGCTGTTTTTTTTTTTTTTATTTATTTTTTTTTTAGAGGATGGTTCCTTGTTTGCCTGGTGTTCCTTGTGTCTGTCTTGTTACTAAGCCGGTTAGTGCCACACGCAGCATTTATCTGAGCTATGAATAGATAACTGTCCTAATACAGGAACAAAAGTTGTCTTTCTTAATTGGTATTCACAACATTCCGACTTTTCACTGAACATACCTTAATTTTTAATATGTGTGTGTGTGTGTGTGTGTGTGTGTGTGTGTGTGTGTGTGTGTGTGTTTACTCTGGTGTCTTATCCACCATTTTAGTAATTCGGGTCTAGTTCAACGGTGGAAAACGCTGGATTTCTTGCCGTGCTAATGTTGATGCTCATCGCAATGATAACATCGTGTTGGACACAAGAAAAACCAAACGCGTTGGTTTACGTGCCTGACAATGATGACATTGATTCGTCAAATGTTTCACCACGTAAAAAAAAACAAAACAAAAAAACAAAAAAAAAAAAAAAAAAAAAAAAACAACAAACAAACAAACAAAAAAAAAAACAAAAAAAAAAACAAAAACAAACAAACAACAAACAAACAACAACAACAACAAACTACAATAGACAGTATTCCCTCAACAGATAAGTCTATAACTGAAGTTTGAATGTAGCGCGTTTGCCAGGTCAAGTGAGATAACTGGAGGCGCGTTCGCGATTCTGACTGCGATGCGCTCTGCGGGAATGGAACATCCTGTCATAATCTGCAACACACACAGACCCTGAAGGCACCATACCGTTGGAGTTAAGGGAACGCAACCAACCAACTAGGGTGTTTGTTGTCAGTTTTTCTTTCTTTCTTTCTTCTTTCTTTTTCTTTCTTGTGTGTGTGTGTGTGTGTGTGTGTGTGTGTGTGTGTGTGTGTGTGTGTGTGTGTGTGTGTGCGCGCGCGCGCGCGCGCGCGCGTATGTGTCTGTGTGTGTGTGTGTGTGTGTGTGTGTGTGTGTGGTGCGTGTGTGCGTGCGCGCGCGCGCGCGCGCGCGCGAGCGCGCGTGTGTGTGTATGTGTCTGTTCGACAGAGTGCATCCTGTGTAGTTTAATTGCTAGATTTTTTTTTTTCTCGGAACGTAGGAAACTTTGATATTCGATTTTTTTTTCTCTCGGAACGTAGGAAACTTTGATATTCACCATCACCTTTGAGCTGACATTTTGTAATTGATTTGTAATTAATTAGTCATGCCGCCTCTTGACTTTTTTGCTCCTCTCTCTCTCTCTCTCTCTCTCTCTCTCTCTCTCTCTCTCTCTCTCTCTCTCTCTGTATTTGTCTCTGTCTGTCTGTCTGTCTGTCTGTCTGTCTCTGTCTCGTCTCTCTCTCTCTCTCTCTCTCGTCTCTCTGTCTCTCTGTCTCTCTCTCTGTCTGTCTGTCTGTCTCTCTTTCTCTTAAAGCTTTTCAACATTATGTTTGCAAAAGGCATTTATCCTTAAGTTTGGGCAAAGGCTATCATTATCCCAAACCACAAAAAGGGGAGATACAGAGAATGTAGATAACTATAGAGGTGTATTCTTATTAAGCTCAACTTCAAAATGCTATAACACTATTATTCTAAATAATCGTCTATACGCATGGCTTGAGGATAACAACAACCTGATCTCTGAAAGTCAAGCTGGTTTTAGAAAAAAACTATTCTACAATAGACCAAATCTACTGTCTTTGTTCTATGGTTCAAAAATGCTTGTCTCAGCGTGGTAAAAAGCTTTATGTTGCTTTTGTAGACTTCAGAAAAGGTTTTGATTCTGTAAGACACGTTATGTATTGCAGTGTATTAGAAACCCAGGTGTTAAGAGGAAATTCTTCTGTTCTTTAAAAGCAATGTATAACTCATTAGTATCTTGTGTAAGATCCAACTTTGAATATTCAGACTTCTTTGACTGCCCCAGTGGGAGTCAGACAAGGGTCTGTGTTGAGTCTGACGCTATTTGAAATGTTTATTAACCAGTTAGCGAGTCACTTATCTGAAAAAGGTAGACATGACATTCAACTGGTACCTAGCATGATGGAACTGTTTATTCTGTTGTTTACAGATGACATTGTTCTCTTAGCATCTAATCCTGTTGGTCTGCAAAACCAGCTAAACGTACTTCAGACATGTTGCACCAATATGAAAATGAAAGTTAACACGGACAAAACTAAGTCATGGTCTTTAGAAAAGGGGGTTTTCTGGGTAAAAGTGAACAATGGTTATTTGGCAATGCTAAATTAGAAGTAGTAAACAAATACTGTTATCTGGGTTTCATTTTTTCCACTAAAATCAGCCCGAGGATTGGCACTGAACATTTGGTTGCCAAGAGGAAAAAAGCTATGTTTAATCTAGTAAGGGCTTTCCATAACAATAAGGATATTAATTATCAGATCTACTTTGAGATTTTTTGATGCAAAAATTAAACAATCTTATTATATTCATCTGAAGTTTGGGGCCTAACCGTTTGGAATGTCTAGAAAAGATTCAATTGATTGCATGCAAACGTTTCTTGGGTATCCCAAGTAAGACACGAAACAAAATGGTATATGGGGAACAGGGAAGATATCCGTTATATATCAACTCCTATATATGTGCAATGAGATATTGGTTTAAGCTGCTTAGAATGGACCAACAAAGGTTTCCTCGTCAAGCATACGAAATGCAGTTAACTCTAGATCAAAACGTAAAGAAATGCTGGGTGACAAAAAATATGAGAATTGTTATGCGCCACTGGGTTAACTTTGTATGGCTGCAACAGGGTATGGGTGATGTTCGCGGATTGTTGGCAAGTTTTAGGCAAAGACTAGTTGATCTGTTTACTCAAGAATGGGCAGGATCTATAAGAGACAGGGAAAGGTACGCGTGTTACAAACCGTTCAAATCTATTTTTGAGCGAGAAGTATATCTTTGTAACATTGATGTATATTGTTTTAGGGTTGCTCTGTCTCATGCTAGACTTAATGTTCTACCTTTGAACAATAATCTTCATAGGGTTCAGTGATAACTCTTATGACAAAAATTGTCCTTATTGTGTAAATGTAATAGAAGATGAATATCATTTAATATACAGTTGCCCACTGTATACAGATTTTCGTGCAGCACTTCTTCATTTACCAATGTCAACTCTTCTTCAGGCACATCAGTATTAAAGAACCCTTCCACTTTCAAAATTTATATTTCTGTCAATTCCAAGGAGACAGAGCCTGACTGCTTAAATGGTAGAACATGAAAACATGAAGATAGTAAGATAATGATTTTCCCCTCATAATTGCAAATGTATTCAGGTTTTACTATCATCTATGTTGATCGAATAGGGAGTTTATCATATACTTATTCATGCTCTTGTTCTTTGTGGATCGAATCTTATATTCATTTCTTGTTTCGAATTTGTAATGTGCAGGCTCATGTCCAGACCCCTTTCCTCATCCCTTTGTCTCTCTCTCTCTCTCTCTCTCTCTCTCTCTCTCTCTCTATCTCTCTCTCTCTCTCTCTCTCTCTCTCTCTCTCTGTAAGGCAACCATTTTCCATGTTCCTGTGTTCTCGCACTCGTTCTTTCCGTTTTCCCTCTTTTTGATGAAAAATATTAAAAAGAACGAACAAAACTCTAAAAACTAATCAAACACATCACACAGTACATTCTTTGTATTTTTTTTTCTATGTGTGGACAATTTCTTTGTAATAGTTGATATTAAACGGATATCAACAGACGTCAGGTGTTTTTTTTCTTGTTTGTTTTTTTTTCAAACGTTCTGGTATTTCATATTCTAAATGCGATCTCTCATGCTGAAAAGCTGAAAGACATACACACACATGCACAATGTAACAGCAGCTCCAACAAACACCAAAGGCCAGAATCATCCTGAGCCATCATTTAACGAGAAACTCCATACACTCAAGAACCAGCCGGCTAGAATTGCAAAGAATGGTCATTTAACATTGAAGTGCGTTAGGTAGAAATTGCAGATCATGATGGGTGGATCATCAACAGCACATCATCATCATCATCATCATCATCATCATCATCATCATCATCATCACCGTCATCATCATTATCAGTATCAATATCATCATTATTATCGTAGTTAAGTATGATGATAATTAGGATTATTAGCATTTGTTATTGTCACCAGTGTTAAGCTTGAGATACTGATGATGATGATGATAATGATGATGATGATGATGATGATGATGATGATGATGATGATGTGAATAAATCCATCAACTGATTTGCCAAGACGAAAGACAACTAGAGCACAAAGCAAGTTGTAAAGTAACGTTGAAATTAAAACACAATACAGCACAGAACATATGACGCCATCAGGTGTCACAAACAAACATGAAAATTCGCACAGCAATACTCTCCATACAGCGGTCAGCATGAGAAACAAGCAATTTCAACAGATTCAGTTTCTCTTTAATCAATTAATGAAAGCCTGCAGTGTTACTGTTGTCGCTACCCATCTGTCTTAAGAAAACTATGGAGTTGCACGTTGGGTACCCTGGCCGGCGGGGCAGCGTGTACTGCGGCTGAGGAGCCCTCTCCTAGAGAGACAGTCCCTGCCACACTGTGTGCACATGGAGGTCCATGCACATCTCTGGAAGGGACTGCCTCTGCTGGTGTCTCTCCTCAGCAGCACAGCAGCCAAACAAATGTAATTACTATTATTGTGATTATTATATATATGTATATATATATATATATATATATCACCACCACCACCACCATCATCATCATCATCATCAACTCTGCCGCCGTTTGTTGCAGTAATGGTAGTTGTAGTTGTGCCCGTATTAGGACAGTTATCTATCCATGGCTTCAAACAAATGCTGAGTGTAGCACTAACTGGTTTAGTAAAACGGCAGACACAAGGAACACCAGGCAAAGGAGGAACCATCCTCTAAAAAAAAAAAAAAGCATCGATTTGCAGTCATGGGGATATCCCTGTCTTAATACCGGAGTAAAAGTTATCTTTCTTGTTTGATATTTACTAGTTACTACCCCAATCAGTATCTTTCAAGTGAACATGGTTAGTGACATAAGGATATTGTCTTTGATATCAGAATATTTACGTGTGCTCTTACCACACAGGTTGTCTTTCATATCAGAATCTTTACGTGTGCCCTTACCACCGTTATCGCGTTCCCCTAACCGTCCATTTACAGTACCCATATTTACACAGCAATATGGATACGTTGCAGCGCTCTTTGTCACATGCACTGAATCGTTCTTCACAAAGGGAAGGCAAGAAGTCATTCCTGTGGGAAAGTAAAGTTTGCCAACCAGAAACATGACTACCCATTCAAGCCCGGATTGTCCTAAGCAGTTGGTATAAGGTGGGGAGAGTTAAGTATTCAAAATCTGTGTGTTGTTCCACTGCAGGTTCAACAGATCTCCAGGTCTCTCAATTTATGTGGGGGTGGACTGGGCACTGAAGGGAGTCTGCCTGTCGTTTCTTCAAACGATGGATCCTATCCTCTCAGTCCAAGCACTGACAACGAAGTTCACCTTTTTTCAATATTGCCAACAGCATGAACCAAAGCGGAGTCAGATCGTAAGATCTTTTTACAGTTCGTTTGTCTTTAAAAGCGTTGTTCTTCACCACAACTTCTTTATATTTCGGGAGACAAAGTACTCCAGAATAATACCTGAGCAAGCTTGGTGATGATGGTCAGCTGTGTGGATCACAAACTATCCTTAACCCCTCTCAGCTCCAACATCTGCGAAAAACCTTGATTGCCTTGCTCTGCAGGGCCTCAGTAATCTCCCTTTCCCTAACCTGGATATCAAAGATCCGCACTGACTCACGACGACTTGCTGTTCCAGCCGATTGTTCTTCGACGTCACAGCAGTGGCTCAATGGTGGAAGAAGACATTTCTGATTGCTGGTGCGGGGAGAATGTAAAGCAGGAAGGGACTACTTAACGATGGTCAAGATCTTGGCTCAATCCTTTTTATTGTCTCCCCTGTTACCACTGACACATCCGTTTCCATCTAGGGGATTACCTTCTCCATTAGTTTTTCTCCACACTCCCTCTCCTCTCTAGGCAAGTGCCCTGAGATCCTCTGACCCTTGCAAGCGTTGCTTCGTGGATGGCGGTGGTGGCCACCAGTGACCATTACTTGGGATTAGATAGCTATCTGCATTCTCTGAATGCCCTTCTTTTTCTTCTTCTTCTTCTTCTTCTTCTTCTTCTTAATTTGGCGATGACGTGGTGGACACTGTGCAGTCTGTCCCAGCTGGACACTAACTGTCCATTCTCTGGTCACTGTTCGCCCGTACGGCCATTTCATAAGATTTTTGTTGCTAACATTTAAATGTTACTCTTTTTGTTTTATTTTAGAGTGAGAAATAAACGCTCCCCAGCCATGAGGCTACTTTCGTGTCGTTTCTTCCTCCCTCGGTGAAGAGGCTGTGGCAGTCTGACAAATCCGCCTCACCGTGTTTAAAATATTCAACTGCTCCAAACAGTCTGAATGGCCCATACAGCCCAAGTTGTGTCAATAACCAGCTAGGTCCAGAGAGTCAAATGTGTCTGAACAGCCCAACTGGTCTAAAGAACCAAATGTGTCTGAACAGCCCAACTGGTCTAAACAACCACATGTGTCTGAGCAGCCCAACTGGTCTAAACAACCACATGTGTCTGAACAGCCCAACTGGTCTAAAGAACCACATGTGTCTGAACAGCCCAACTGGTCTACACAACCAAATGTGTCTGAACAGCCCAACTGGTCTAAACAACCAAATTTGTCTGAACAGCCCAACTGGTCTAAAGTACCAAATTTGTCCAAATAGTCCATTTTGTCTCAACAGCTCAATCAGTCTAAACAACTAATTTGTCAAAATAGTTAAGTGTCCAAACTGTCCAATCTGAGCAAACAGGCCCATTGGCCCAAATGTCAACACTGGTCCATATAGTCCAGAATGTCTAAATATCCGGACTGGTCCGACCATTCCAAACAGCTTGATTTGTCCAAACGGGTCTAAAAGCCAAATTTGTCCAAACAACTCAATTTGTGCGAATAGCCCGATTGGTCCAAATTATCATACTGGTCCAAATGTTTCAATTTGTCCAAATAGTCTGAACAGTCCAATTCGTCCCTAGTCCGACTGGTGAAAAAAGAATAGAAAAGAAAACAACACAAAACAACAAACAACAACAACAAAACCAACCAACAACAAAACAAGGTCGGTAAGCCTGATTGGTGCAATCAGCCAGAATGGGCGAAACAGTACAGTTTTTTTTCTTTGTTAACCTTTCAACTACTAAAGCAGTCAGATGGATCTTTACAGCCCAATTTGTCCAAACAGCCCAATTGGACCAAAATAGTCCAACTGGTCCAAACAGCCGAACTGGTCCGACAAGCCTGGTTTGTCAACTTAGGTGAGTATGGTTTTCATATTTACACTGAAAGGTTAGGCAGCCTTGCAGTTTGTGAATCGGTACACGAGTGTAATTAGAAGATGCGCTGTCTTGGTCTGTCACGGGGAATGTCTCATTCTGGGACATATTTCATGACATTCATTCTCTGGGGACTCCCTGTCTCTCTGTCTACCTGTATGTTAGTTGTGTGTGTGTGTTGTCGTCGGTTTAATGTTCTTCCACTACATTGATTCAGACAGTTTTATGTGTGGGTGAATGAAGTATGTAAGTGATTGAGTGTATTAATACGTTAACGATAGAATACGACCCCCCTCCCCCCTCCCCTCTATCCCCTCTACCATTTAATCAAAACAAAATTATGTAATTGAGTAGAAATAAGATCTAAAGATAAAGGCCAATTGAACTACTTAAAAAAACATTTGCAAACTGACTCAAGAACACAGAACTGTTTAAAATACTTGGTAAGGGTAAGGAAGTCGATCCATCAGTGTAACCATCAATACCCGATTTGTAAAGAGTTCTCTTGCTCTTGGGCATTGCATTAGTAAATGACTGATACTTAAGGTTTCCCCACACATACATTTAACGTTATGACAATATTTGTTTTCAGTGCGTTCAAACGAAATCTATGGATTAAGCTTTCAATCTCCCTAGACGAGAAAGAGACTTGTTTGTACGTTTTTCCCCTTGTACCCATCACTAAACTTTACACAGTTGTGATATATTGGACGTCTGAGTTCATCAGTAATGTTTTAACTTTTTCTCTTGACGTTGAATTTATAATTGAAAAACATTCTTTCAAATCTAAAGGAATGTTAAGTGGTATTGCGTAACTGATATTTTGAGCTGCTTTTTTTGCAAGTTGATCTACGCGCTCGTTGGGTACAATACCACAATGAGAGGGGATCCAACAAAAAGTAACAGTAATGCCTTTCATGGATAAAAGATGAATGAAATGATGAATTTCTAATACCATATCAAGTCGAATTGAAGGACATGCAGACTTAATCGAGTGGATTGCTGCTTTCGAATCAACACCTATCATAATTTGGGAATTATTATTGGAAAATTTGGATGAAATCTAAATTTAGGATGAAATCTAACGACTTAAGTATAGCAATCAATTCGGCACTAAATATCGATAACTGTCTTCCAAGATAGAAGAGCTGTTTTTATTTTGAGACTAGGGATTATGAAGGCTGCTCCCCGTGTTATCATTATCTAGTACTGAGCCATCTGTAAAAATTTTCAAATGGTGATTGTAGTTATTTTCTAAATGAGTGTAGACAGATGTTCTTAAGGTATGTGGACAATCCTTTTTTGATATATCTGCATAATCTGTATCAAAGGAGGCTTTACTTTGTTCCCATTTTGGAATAGGTGAATACGTGGGCTTTTGGGCAATTTTGTTTTTATCTATTTTGGTATCCTTTAGAAGATCGGAGGAAAACGAGTAAATAGACCTTGTTGATAGTATATTTTGGGCACGTTTTCCGAAATCCTCCTCTGATTTTAAACATACTTCTTCTGAGCTAAAATTGTTTTGTGAAAAGCTCTTTAGGATAAATTTTGAAGTAGAAGCTTTCCGAAGTTCTGCAAGAGGTAAGATTCCTACTTCATCATACGTCCCTAAGTTAGATGTATGTGTGGGAACCCCAAGGGCAATTTTATAAGCTTTGCAATCAGTACTCTGAAGTTTATTTAACAGGTATTTAGGAGCATTAAAGAATACTTCTTGAGCATAAGTTAGTCTTGAGCGTATAAGAGCAGTTGCTAAGATGGTTAATGATTTGGAGTCCTGTCCCCAAGGTTGTTTGCTAATTATTTTTAGGAAATTCAAGCTCTTTCTTGCTTTGTTTAAAATATATTCAATATGAGCGTTCCAAGATAATTTACTACTTAAGATAACGCCCAAAAATTTTACACTTTTTACATAGTTTAAAACAATGCCATCCAACGTGAAAGTAGGAAGTTGTCCTGGATCGTAACCAGCATTAAAGAAAATCATATTAGTTTTTTTTCTGGGGAAAGAGAAAGACCATTTACATTTTAAAAAAAATCATTGATCTTATTTAATTCAAGTTGATACTTTATTTTGATGTAATTTAGTGATCTTGATGGTGTATTTCTTTTCATTGTCAATTTTGTCTATAGACATATATCATCAGCAAATTGAGCCACTTCAGTATCTTTAGAAAGACCTTTAGGGAGATCAGAGATTAAAATATTAAATAATATTGGGGAAATTACTGAACCTTGGGGTAAACCCATTTGTAAGGGTCTTGGGTTGAATACGTATTTTCCTATTTTTGCTTGAATGTGTCTACCCTGTAAAAAATCTTGAATAAAATTGTACATGTTCCCACTGGTTCCGATATTCTTTATTTTGTACATTAGTCGTTTGTGCCACACTTGTTCATAGGCTTTACGAATGTCAAAAAAAGTAGCGAGGATGTTCTTACGACGTGCAAATTGATGTTTTACGTGTGTTGTAAGTTTTACTAAGTGCTCAATTGTAGATCTGTCTGCTTGGAATGCAGCTTGGTTGATAGGAATGACGCAGTTTTATTGCAATGATGAATTAGCCTTTTTAACACTATCTATCTTTTCCATCAATTTACATGTGTTAGATGTTAATGATATTGGTCGATAGCTGTTTATATCACCGAGTGGTTTTCCTTTTTTATGAATAGGAATTATAACCGAGTGTTTCCAAATTAGGGGTATTTTGCCACTGTCCCAACATTTTTGGAAAAAACAAATGTAGAAATTGTATCACATTTTGCGGGAAATGGCTTAATATTTCATTTGAAATGCCATCTAATCCCACTGATGTCTTTTTATTTAGATTAATAATACACTCATTGACTTCCTGCAATGTTATAGCAGAGTTTAGGTAGTGATTTTCTGTTGGATTTTGGGCTGTCATAGATGTTTTTTCTTTTCTTCACGTTCGCGGTGTTTTTTCTGTCCAAGGATAAGCTGTTAATGCTACTGTTGTATGCAAATAAGTCAGCAAATGCTTCAGATTTATCAAAATTTGACGGAAATTGATATTGTTTTAATTTAATCGGACAATGTGGAAGACTAACTCCATTTTTCATTGTTTTTAATTGTGTCCAAACTTTTTGAATGTCTTTAGTTCGATACCTCATTCTGACACACAGACGACCAATACTGCCGTTTTGCTTGTGCAATTATTCTATTTAGGTGATTTTTCGCTCTTTTTTTCTCAAGAAGTTTTTCAGCTTTTTCCATAGGATTTTTTTCTCTTTTGTATTCTTTGTTTTTTCTATTTTTTCTTGTTTTGTCCGTTGACATATATCATTCCACCAGACATTTCCCAAATGTTTTTTTGATTTTACAGATTTTACAGTCGGAATTGATTCTTTTTGCAGCAGAGTGTACTGCATTCTGGAGATGATCATATAAACGTATCGACATCTTGATTCTCAATATTTTCTATGCTCATGTTAAATGAACTGAGTAGATATGAAAATTTATTCCAGTTAGCAAATTTATAACAATATTTAGGAACTTTGTCATGTGTTTCATCATTTGTTACAGGTCTCATATTTTCAAGAGAAATCTTAATAGGTAGATGGTCACTATTTAATGTATCATCAAGTGTCAGCCAGTCACAAGATAAAGCTAGTTCAGGTGATATGAATGATAAGTCGATGGCACTAGGGTTATGTTTAGGGTTGTCTGGAATACGAGTAATACTGCCATCGTTGAGAAGGTAAAGAGAGGAGTCCCACTATGTTTTCAATAAAACGGTTACTGGTTATTATTTTGGCATCCCTTTTCCCAGAATGGCGAATGGGCGTTAAAATCACCAGTGATTAAATATTTGATCGATGGGTCTGATTGAACAGAACGTAGCCATTCTGTATTATGATCGTTTGGGCCCTGAGGTAGGTATACAGAAACAACTGTTACTACATTATAATCAACTTGAATTCTGACTGCACATGAGTGCAATCCAGGAATGTCTAGTGGAGCAGGGCTGGCACATGGAGCATATTTCTCATCTTCACGAACATATATTGCCACATTTATTTTTTCTTCATTATTAATGTTTTGGATAATTGGTGGAAAATAGTAATTAGGAAGCTTAGGTAGTTTATTTTTACTGACATTCAGTGATTGCAAAGCTAATATGTTGTATTTGACTTCAGATAGATGTTGTACTAGTTGATCTTTACTGGTTGTGATGGATCGACAATTCCATTGGAGCACTTTAAAATCCTTAGCTACCATGCATTCTATTAATAGATAAAAAAAAATAAAGGTAGAAAAGCGATTAAATACGACTGATGCACTGAAAAGTAACTAATAATACCAAAATAAGAAACGAAAGTATCACTATGATACGATAAACAATATTAGCTATGACAAGAAGAAAAAGGAACTGTACACAGAGAATGCACTCTACCAATGGAGGAGGATTTGATCACTGGCCTGTTAGCGAATGCTGTAACTAACACAACAACGAGAAATCCCACTAAATAGTCACTCAAGATGGGAAGAACAGAGTCAACGGCTGAGAT
>JADBJO010010876.1:65000-69014 GCA_016801955.1 Conus betulinus
CAAGAAAACAAAGCTAGAGAGTCACATACAGCAGAGACATGTGTCTGAGTGCCCGCCTACACCGACAACATACAAACTCTTCTAACAAAGCAAGCGGGACCAAGGGACAGGCCTGTCTGCACGCTGATAGAAAAATACAACACTTCGTCTGATTGTTCCATCTCCACTGTCTCTTCGGCACGTTCACCTCGGACTTTGTAGAGTGTCCCGAGCAGTCAGAAAGTAGTACTGAAGCTAAAAGTCGTACGCTGCCGGACTGTCCCACTGCAGGCTGGGAAGTCTGGTTGGCATGGTAACCGCAGAAACTCTTTGGTGAAGGACAGGGCGGCACTGACCTGACAGCACAGGAACTGCTTCAACTCTTGTCGGAACCTGGCCCCCGCTCAGACAGTACAGGTAGAAGTTGACGCTGCTGTTGGTGTACATCAGCAGTTCACCACCGCCCAGGCCAGGTCAAGACGTGCTGTAACACGGAGGTCACCGTGGGAGGACGTCCTCGACGTAAGGCTCGATGACGTTGAACACACTGATCGGCGACATGGTGGAGGAAGAAGACGGCACTGACCACCATCAGCATCACCGTCATGGAAGAGGCCTTTTCTCTGTCTGTGGTTGATGTCCTGAGTCTGGCCGGAGACAAAGCTTCGTGGTCATCGCACAGACAGAGACACCTTCCAGATGATCAGGAGATTGCCCAGCAGCACGCAGGTGAAGGGGAAGAAGAAGGAAGAGAGCGCGAGGTCCATCCAAGGACCACTCTAGTGGTTGAAGAAGCTAAAATAATCCAGGTCACTGATGTGACAATCCTTCCTCGTACCGTTCTGAGACACCACCACGTCGTACCACACCAACATGTGACCGTTCACCAGCGCCGACACCACAACGACGCATACGACGACGACAACAGCGTTGCTGCTGCTGCAGAGCAGAGACACACGGTGAGGTCTCCAGACGGACACGGTCCTCTCCAGGGTCATGCTGCTCAACAGCCAGGCCGAGACGTTGATGGAGCAGTAGACGAGAGCCAAATGAGTAGCTTGCACGTCACCGAGTGGATCGCCCCCGCACGTCCACCCGAAGACGTGAATAAGCCAGTGGACGTAAGAGGCCCGTGAGGATCTGACAGGCTGTCGGACAGTGCCAGAGCCGTCAGGTAGACTGGCATCGCCGAGTGTTTTCAGCCGCATTCGGCGCACGATGAGCACGATCAGGGTGTTGCCGAAAAAAGCCGAAGGCGAGAGAGGGACGGGGGGACAGTACTGCCACACTCTCTGTGAAGCCTGGACTCTGAAGGGATTCCATGACTTCTTGCACAGAAAGGTCACGGTTCTTATTGGCTACCCAACGTAGGTTGATGCCTGTCTTATTTCTGTGTTGATTCTTCCGAACAATAAACAACTTATTACTGTGTTTATTTTTGCGAAACAACAACAAAAAAACCGAATGCCACACCGAACCGCTGAAAATAGTCGATCTAAGCGAGCTGGAAATATGGATTCCACATGCGTGCAAAATGGTTTTCTTTTTTTTCATTTCACGCATTCGTCCACTGACATAAACTTCAGTTAAAAGTCTCACTCAAGGACCAAGAAGGGATAAGAGTCGACAGAATGTGATTCAGGAAACCAAATCGCTTTCAGCTGGGCTGACTGGACTGGAATACGAATTCCAGACCTGGGGACAGCAGTCTGGCGTTGCACCCACGGGGCTAGCCAGGCCGCGCTCCAATAGGTCAGAGAGGGATTGGTATGTCAACACTGTAGGTCATCGTCATCATCATCGTCGATCGTCATCATCATCGTCGCCAGTCATCATCGTCATCCTCATACATCGTCGTCGTCCGCCATCGTCGTTGTCGTCAATCAAAAGAGTTATCATCATCACATCATCGATCATTCATCATATCATCATGTTCATGATGATGATCATGATCGGCATGAATCATCATCGGCGTTCGTCGTCGTGCGTCGGCGTCGTCGTCATCTCATCACTATCATCATCATCATCATTCAACAAGAAACTTTCATTTTGAACACGAGCAGGTGACGAAATGTGTGAAAAGGATCACTGAGACTGTAATGAACGTGTTGTAAACGTCTTGGGGTTTGGCAAATCAGTTTCTGCAGGGTGTGTTATTCCTGTACCAGAACTGTACATGCTTCATTACTTGTGCACTCATTCTGTATGATGAAGTGAAAAAAAGAATAAATGTATGAATTTATTTTCATTGAAATTGCAATCAGTGTCATGCCTTTGGGTTGTTTGGACCACAAGAGAAGATGGTACTTTGTATGTAAATGTGGCTGAATGTTGCTTGAACTGTGGACATGCCTTGCGTTCTCTTGGCAACTGTGGAAAGATGCTTCTGTTTGGACTGTGCCTCGTCTGCCATGGTCTCCCAGACAACTGGCAAGCCATACACCAATCCCTTGAGGTAGCTGGCACCAACCCACTATTGTTGACTAAGATCCTTTAGGGACCTCAAAAAGGCAGGGCGATTTGTTTATCGGTCCAACGTTATTCATGCACTTCATCATTCACTCATTCCTTCCTTCCTGCATTCCTTCCTGCCGTCCTCCTTCACTTCTTACTCTTCATCACAATTTTGAGGGGGCACATTGGTCACCACTGTTTACATTGAGGCACTTTTTAAATGAAGAATTTGTTGTGTTTACCGTTTAACACAACGCAAAAGGTTGTGTAAACACCGGAATTGAGATTTTACAAAGCATAAAGAAAGGGTCTATGGGAATATAGAATTATCCAGCTTCAACACTATTTCTTCACATGACAACTTTTTTCTGTAACGTTCTATCCATAAGGACCTGGTGAGAATACTCTTTTTTTGCACTACACAGTCTATTACAATGACAGAGTTTTTTTTTTTTCAGGCATGCAGATTTTTGTGGTTATTAAAAAAAAAGTATTATATCTGGTTTGATTTTAATCTGTGCTTCATTTCTATGTGGAAAAACATATCGTGCCATCTGGTGTTGCTTTTTTACATTATCAAATAAGGCAAAATGTTTTTTTATTTTTTTAATCAGTATCGATCGAGAAAAACTGTGTTAAAAATCAATAATGACATTGAACACTGTCACAGTCACACACTATCTCCCCACAGTTCACTTCCCAGCCCCCCCCCCCCCCCCCGCCCCCCCCCCCCGCACAACCCTAATTTCCCACGAAATCTTACAACAGTATGCAGAATCAAGTATAATGTCCGAATGACTGACTTAATTGACTTAGTCCCCCCTCTTCGCTCCTTGAGAAGCATAGGGCTCAACAGCAAGCTTCCACCTTCGTCTGTCCCTGTCACAGGTCTTGATCCTCCCCCGAGGTCAGGCTGAGGCGCTCTCCGCTCGTTTCGCCTCCTCCTCCAGGTCTGCTATCATATTTGTGAGCTACTTGGATTGATATTTATCAGAATTCCCATTGTTTTGAAAATGATATTAGAAACTAAAAGTCATTATGCTACAGTTTTGTTTGGAACTACCGAAGTCGTCCATCCCGTGAAATGTTCAAGGCCACCAGAGAAATAAAATTTTTGTTACACTTGGTAAAAAGAGATTATGGTTGTTGCTTCAAATATTCTATCAGAAAGTATCTTCTTGTTCTTTTATTTACTCCTGCTGTTTCTATGGTGCCTTTGTTCTTTGACTGCGTGTTTTTTAACCAATCTGATTTGATACTGTTTAAAGTTAGAGTAGTTTGATTGGGATATGGCAGCTCTTATTGATATTTATGATACACATTAATGACACATTGATATACAAACCATCTTTGTGTCATTACATCTATAACGTGCGATAAAAACGATTTTCTAGTTTCACCTTTTCTTAGTAAACAAGCCTTATTGGCGAGTCACCACCAACGCCTCCCCAAAAGATCAAAACTGCCATCAAATAAATGTCTCGGCAGATGGTTCCGATGGTTCGACAGAGTGCCAAACACCGACCTGTGGGACGAGGGCAAAACCAACAGCCAATGGACGTCCAGGTCAGGAAGAGAAAG
>JADBJO010010877.1:0-52613 GCA_016801955.1 Conus betulinus
TATCTTCACAGCTGATGCACTAACACCATCAGAAAAAATGAAGATTTCCACAACCCCGGTTGAATTCTATGCTTTTATCTTCACAGCTGATGCACTAACACCATCAGAAATGAAGATTTGCACAACCCCAGGTTGAATTCTATGCTTTATTCTTCACAGCTGATGCACTAACACCATCAGAAATGAAGATTTCCACAACCCCAGGTTGAACTCCATGGTTTTTATCTTCACAGCTGATGCACTGACGACCACATCCTGCCAAAGTCCGTGCACTTCAAGAAGCTGCAAGACTGAACCAATGCCACTGAGTGGCATATTTCATTTCTGGGGTGGTTCAGTACTCTGCCCGGTGTTCGTTCAAAGATTTGCAACACTCATAGAACCATTACATCCACTCACGAAGCATGACACAACATGGCTTGGGGAGAAGAACAAGAAAGTGCCTTCAACAATGTCAAGACTGCTCTCCACAAATCTGCCACTCTTGCCTATTTCAGCACCAAGAAGTTGATGGACATTTTTCGTTGATTTCAGCCCAGCAGGAATTTCTGCTCTACTTGCTCAGGAAGGCATACCAGTCTGCTATGCTAGCAGGTGGAACAAAGTTCACAATCAGCCCTTGTCACTGTCTCTTTCTCAATACCTGGAGAAAACCATTTCCACCAGCAAGAATGGCACTGGGGCACTTGGCTCTCAACTGTATGACTTTGAAATGAAATACAAACCAGGGAACGGAACCCAGCAGACTATCTCTCATGCCATCCTTAAGATAATGTTGCTTACAGCCCAGCCGACCGCAAAGGGCCATATCAGGGTCATGCCATCCTGGTCCTCAGAATCAACAGTCATCTCATGAAGGAAGAGCTGCAGAAGAATTTGTCAACTTCATTGCATCAACGTCTCCGCCACATGCTATCACACTTGAAGATATACAGGGCTGCAACAACTGCTGATTCCACGTTTACAAGCAATCATCAGACTTGTCAAGACCAACCATTGGCATGAACAAAAAATGAAACATTGAGAAAGGAGTTTTCAACACATTTCACAACGTCAGAAACTCACTTTGTGTCAACGCTGATCATAACATTGACTTGAAAGGGACACAACTCGTCGTCATACCAACTTTGCTTCAGTTCGTGATTCATCAGTTGGTGAGTTTACAGGCTCAGGACGATGTAGACTGATGTCTGTGTTGTAGCTCTGTTTCACAGGTTCAGGATGAAGTGGACCGATGTCTGTGTTGTAGCCCTGTTCCACAGGCTCAGGATGATGTGGACTGATGTCTGTGTTGTAGCTCTGTTTCACAGGTTCAGGATGAAGTGGACTGATGTCTGTGTTGTAGCTCTGTTCCACAGGCTCAGGATGATGTGGACTGATGTCTGTGTTGTAGCTCTGTTTCACAGGTTCAGGATGATGTGGACTGATGTCTGTGCTGTAACTCTCTTTTTATTGGCTCAGGAGGAGGTGGGCAGCAGAACCCCGGAGTGGCCCCACCTCAACCTAATGATGGTGACAACGGGAGAGGGCAGCAACAACTGGTCCAGCACCCGGTAGCCCTCCACCTCTCTGTTGATCAACAAGGGTCAGGCAACCTCCAGACCGTTATCAATCCATTGATTTCTGCACTCATTCGTATTTCAGGTGGTTGGAGAGGGACCAAAGGAGGAAGGGGGCGTGAGGGTGAATGAATTTGTGTATGTGGTTTTGTTGGTGTCATCACCCCTTCAAGTGGATAATGTCAGTCTGTTTATTGCTTATTTCTTGCTTCCTTATCTGGTTGACATTAGACTGGTGTCATTAGCATAGCCTGAGGAGGAATAGGTAAGGTAAGGTAATGCAGCTTATGGCCCAGCCGATTGCAGAGGGCCATATCAGGGCTGTCACCATGTTTAAAATCAACTCAGGAGGAATAGACTTAGTTTCATGAGGCAGTCATCTTCATGTTCTCCAGCATATTTGTGTATTTAATGTTCTTGTTCATCAGAAAGACTAGCTTTACGGCGCCGAGGAATAAGAGAATGTTGTTGAAGGCCAAGATATATACAGTTAAAAAAAGAAAAGACAGCGGATACATACAGCTATGTGTGCAGTATGCAACACACACTCATGTATGTTGCATGAGTATACCATAAATCTTTCATACATATATACTGCATGAGTATGTCATAAATGTTTCACACATATATACTGCATGAGTATATGTTAAATCTTTCACACATAATTATAATCCTGCATGAGTATATCATAAACCTTTCACATATATACTGTATGAGTATACCATAAATCTTTCACACATATGTACTGCATGAGTATATCATAAATCTTTCACATATATACTGTATGAGTATACCATAAGTCTTTCACACATATATACTGCATGAGTATATCATAAATCTTTCACACATATATACTGCATGAGTATAAATCTTTCACACATATATATACTGCATGAGCATTTCATAAATCTTTCACACATATATACTGCATGAGTATATCATAAATCTTTCACACATATATACTGCATGAGTATATCATAAATCTTTCACACATATATACTGCATGAGTATATCATAAATCTTTCGCATATTGACATTTGCATGCACTCATGCATGTTTGTGTTGTTACTCTGTTTTACAGGCTCAAGATGAAGTGGATTGATGTTTGTGTTGTTAACAGGCTCATGTGCATGAAGTGGACTGATGTCTGAGTTAACAGGCTCAGGATGACGCAGACTGATGTCCGTGTTGTTAACAGGCTCAGGATGACGGGGGACTGATGTCTGTGTTGTTAACAGGCTCAGGATGACGGGGACTGATGTCTGTGTTGTTAACAGGCTCAGGATGACGCGGACTGATGTCTGTGTTGTTAACAGGCTCAGGATGACGCGGACTGATGTCTGTGTTGTTAACAGGCTCAGGATGACCGGGACTGATGTCTGTGTTGTTAACAGGCTCAGGATGACGGGGACTGATGTCTGTGTTTGTTAACAGGCTCAGGATGACACGGACTGATGTCTGTGTTGTTAACAGGCTCAGGATGACACGGACTGATGTCTGTGTTGTTAACAGGCTCAGGATGATGTGGACTGATGTCTGTGTTTTTACTCTCTTTCATTGGGTCAGGAGGAGGCAGGCAGCAGAACGCTGGAATGGTCCCTCCTCAACCTTCAGTCCTTCCTCAACCTTCAGTCCTTCCTCAACCTCCGGTCCTTCCTCAACCTCCGGTCCTTCCTCAACCTCCGGTCCACCTCCGGTCCTTCCTCAACCTTCAGTCCTTCCTCAACCTTCAGTCCTTCCTCAACCTCTGGTCCTTCCTCAACCTCGGTCCTTCCTGAACCTCTGGCCCCTCCTGAACCTCTGGCCCCCTCCTCAACCTCTGGCCCCTCCTCAACCTCTGGCCCCTCCTGAACCTCTGGCCCCTCCTGAACCTCTGGCCCCCTCCTGAACCAGGCGATAGGAGAAGGCAGCAGCAGCAGGACCAGGTGGACCTGCCACCACTTTGAAGATCTACTGGAGTCAGGCCCCCTCCAGACAGGTAGGAATCCACTGATTTTAGCACTAATGGTTATCTGAGAAGACTGGAGCGGGATCAGAGGAGGAGGAGGAGAGGGGCGCGAGGGTCAACGAATTCCTGCATGTGGTTTGTTGGTGTCATTTCAGAGTTTTCCACAGCCATGGACCGTCAGCAGGACCAACGCTGCATTTCAGAAGTAACAATGCTGCCGGTCAGAGGACCTGGGTCTTTAGGGTAGGTCTCCCCGCTGCTGGTGTAGGTCTGTTAGGCGCAGTCACTCATGACAACAACTACACCACATGCAGCAGGAACAGACAAGCAGACAACATCAGGGAGTTTGTGACTGCCTCGGACTGTTGGAGTCAACTCCAATACACAGGTACACAGACAGACAACACAGGGTTCTTCTTGGTGCTAGAGGCCTACCCTCTGCCAAAAGCCCAAACTGACATCCAGAGAACCTGCTGTCACTACGCCCACGTCTGACACTACAACAGAAACACCTGCCATGCACGGTGATGAACCGGGCAATCCAGCAATGCCTGATGCCAAGTCAGCAGAGCCAGACACTCCGCCCTATGTGAACAATCCAGCCATGCCTGATGCTAAGTCACCACAGCCAGACACTCCGCCCTATGTGAACAATCCAGCCATGCCTGATGCCAAGTCAGCAGAGCCAGACGCTCCGCCCTATGTGAACAATCCAGCCATGCCTGATGCCAAGTCAGCAGAGCCAGACGCTCCGCCCTATGTGAACAATCCAGCCATGCCTGATGCCAAGTCAGCAGAGCCAGACGCTCCGCCCTATGTGAACAATCCAGCCATGCCTGATGCCAAGTCAGCAGAGCCAGACGCTCCGCCCTATGTGAACAATCCAGCCATGCCTGATGCCAAGTCAGCAGAGCCAGACGCTCCGCCCTATGTGAACAATCCAGCCATGCCTGATGCCAAGTCAGCAGAGCCAGACGCTCCGCCCTATGTGAACAATCCAGCCATGCCTGATGCCAAGTCAGCAGAGCCAGACGCTCCGCCCTATGTGAACAATCCAGCCATGCCTGATGCCAAGTCAGCAGAGCCAGACGCTCCGCCCTATGTGAACAATCCAGCCATGCCTGATGCCAAGTCAGCAGAGCCAGACGCTCCGCCCTATGTGAACAATCCAGCCATGCCTGATGCCAAGTCAGCAGAGCCAGACGCTCCGCCCTATGTGAACAATCCAGCCATGCCTGATGCTAACTCAGCAGAGCCCAGACGCTCCGCCCTATGTGAACAATCCAGCCATGCCTGATGCTAACTCAGCAGAGCCAGACGCTCCGCCCTATGTGAACAATCCAGCCATGCCTGATGCTAACTCAGCAGAGCCAGACGCTCCGCCCTATGTGAACAATCCAGCCATGCCTGATGCTAAACTCAGCAGAGCCAGACGCTCCGCCCTATGTGAACAATCCAGCCATGACTGATGCTAACTCAGCAGAGGCAGACGCTCCGCCCTATGTGAACAATCCAGCCATGACTGATGCTAACTCACCAGAGCCAGACCTCCGCCCTATGTGGACAAACCAGCCTCTAGACAAACTCGCTGCTCTGGACAATCTTGAAGAAAATCTGCCTACCTCAATGACTTCATCACAAAATAAAAAGCATTAAAACAAAATGAGCAATCCACATGAAAATTGTCCAAGTTCATGATTCTTCAATAACATTTTGACAAAGCCAGATTTGACTATTTTACTAACAGTTTAGCACTCAACACACTGTACTTATCACATTTCTTCACATAGGCTGAATGTGTGCATTCAATACTGTAAATAATAAGGCATGCGTTCAATCTGATAGCGTTCTGTTGTTTAAGTTTTGTTTTCATTTCATAGTATGTTCATATTGTTGAGTTTAGGAACTTTTCTCCAAGAGTAATGAAGTTTCCAGTTTATTAGAGAACATTTAGAAATGTAGATATTTGATAAGATTCTCTCTCGCTTCCTTCACCCATCCACCTTTCTTTCCCCTCCAAACCAGCAGTGAACTGTTCTCCAGACATTCAACAACCAGAAAACTGCCATGGTGACTGTTGCTATCTTCAGCTGCTTTCAACACTCTACCAGTCGAAATACACAACTCCTCTCCCAAGTGGGTTCAAAGTTTTATTTTTCCTCCTGTGTTTTGTGTCCTGTTTTGAAAGAACCCAGGCTGTCAAACTTTTTGGTTATATCCTTTAGGCTATAGAGTTTTCTTGCAAGATGGGGAGGGATGTAATATCCACTGCATTTGTGTATAAAGATACTATCTCTGTCCATAGAAACGCAAGTCCCATACGTTGTTGTTAGGTGACAAAGAGCACCAAAAACGAACCTTGAGCAGCAGCAGCCAGCCTCTGTAACTTTCATCTCATAGTGTAAAGTCTATACAAAGACTCTACACCACCACTGTCAGCAGGCACAGTCAGTCAGACACTACAATGATGTATCTGACAGCGTCAGAGGCCTCTCCACACACTGACATCTTCACTGATTGCTGGCAAGGGTTCACCTCAACCTGTCTGAATCCATGCCAACAAAGCCCAGTCAACACAGAGTTCCTAGCAGGGCCATGAGGAGGAAAGGCAGTACAGATCAGAAAGCAAACCAGTAATCACCACCAACATGGCTTAACTCTCTCGTCACGAACAGACACTACAGCATTTTCCAAAGATGCAACACTTCAGTACAAACGAACGCTATCAAGGTTTTGGCCTTTACCAATTTTTCATGCGGTGGCAGCGTGATCAGTAAACGGCAACAAGATATAAATAGTATCGTCAGCAGTCCTTCGTTCACCTGCACAGTGGTTTCGCAGCACACCATCACCCATTTTGCCTCAGTGGCTGATTGGCCAGACCAACCCACATGACTTACTAATCTGCATAGAAACATGGTGTCTCAAACAAGTGTTTCTGCGAATGTGTTGGAGCAAAGTTGAGCCTGTCGGCAACGTTTTTAGCATTCCTGAAGTTATTGAAATGCAGAAGGTTCAGACATTGAAGAAGAGGATGACGAAGCTGATGAAAGTGATTCCTGTGAAGAGTTTCGAGGAGAAGAGTAAATTGACACTGACTCATCTGTGTAGCTCAGTGATGATGAAGGTGGGGGTGGGCCACTTCGCCACGCGAGCGGAGCGTTTGCATGCCGTGAAAGACTGGGGATTTGAGTGAGCAAGAGTTCACTGGCTTTCCTTTACGCGACTGGCACGAAGATTCAAGCTTTTTTCCAACAGTGCCTCCTTTTTCTGGTACTTCTGGCCTTCATTTGTAAGCTGAGTGCCACGCCCCCCCATTTTTGCATTATTCCAAGTTAGCATGTGCATAGCAGGCATGTGATTTATCTATCTTATTTAGTTTCCTGGAGTGTATCTACCTTTTTCTCAACTCATTTAGTGTATTTACTGTCTATTTCTGCTGAATGTGAAGGCATGGACCCACTGACTCTGTGCAAGAGTGTTGTGATGCACCTGAAAAAAACTGAACATTTTTTTCAACCTCAAGCATAAGAAATTGTATGAAAGTGGGAAGTTTATTCTTCTGTATTCTACTAACACAGTTTATGAATAATACTTCCTGAAAATTTGGTTGCGTTATCTCTTGTTTTGTATTTTTGGTGATTTTTTTTTTTTACTAACCATAGCAAATGGCCCATCCACAGGGAAAAACAAGGGACAGAACTGTCCGTCCTAAGTGAGTTAAGAAAGAAAGAAGAAGAATGTTGCTTATAGCCCAGCTAGCAAAGGGCCATAAGTAACAGCTGGATCAAAATCGTCCACTGTGTAAGGCACAGGCCTTCCTACAAGATCAGCTCTGCAAAAGAAGGGCACAGAGACCAGGATGTAACCACAACTTCACCTTGTTTCATGATGTGTCCAAGACCCAGTTTGCTGAATACAGCAGAGCTTTCCATGTCTGTGACAAGCTCTTCCAGTGTTGGGGTCACATGACGTGTTCTGACAATGGGCTTTGCTTGCATCTCTCTCACATCTACACAGACACACATCTGATGTGGAGGGCAGGGCTTTGGAGCAGCAGGAATTGTAGAGACCCACTGTGTTCTGATCAAATCACCTTCACTGTCACCACCGTCACAGTTCTGTGCAAGTTGTCTCCATCTCCTTACCTACTGAGCCATGTTTTATTTCCGGTTGTTTAGCTTGACCGAAGAGGTGTTTTTTTTTATACGAAATGTTGACAGATGGTTGAAGTATGCATCAAGTGCAGTCTTGTTTTTTTCGTATGTACGGGGTTCTGGGTCAGAGGTAAACAACATAATTTTGTTACAAATCTTTCTCAGTTCAGGTTACCATCAGCTAGTACTCAAGCAGAGTGCCGATGCATCACAACATTTTCAACACACTGTGGTCTCTACAGATACAAATGGCTGAGTTTTGGCATCCACTCTGTGGCTGAAATTTTTGAGCATTCGATCCAGCCCATCACAGCTGACATCAAAGGTGCTGGTAACATACATGACATCATCATGGGAAAAGACACTGCTGACCATCGCTGTTTGCTCAAAGAAGTGTTACAGCGTCTGCATGAAGCTGGACTGACACTCCACCATCAGAAATGAAGATTTCCACAACCCCAGGTTGAACTCTATGCTTTTATCTTCACAGCTGATGCACTAACACCATCAGAAATGAACATTTCCCACACCCCAGGTTGAACTCTATGCTTTTATCTTCACAGTTGATACACTAACACCATCAGAAATGAACATATCCACAACCCCAGGTTGAACTCTATGCTTTTATCTTCACAGCTGATGCACTAACACCATCAGAAATGCACACTTCAATAACCCCAGCTGAACTCTATGCTTTTATTTTCACAGCTGATGCACTAACACCATCAGAAATGCACACACTTCCACAACCCCAGGCTGAACTCTATGCTTTTATCTTCACAGCTGCTGATGCACTAACACCATCAGAAATGAACATTTCCACAACCCCAGGTTGAACTCTATGCTTTTATCTTCACAGCTGATGCACTAACACCATCAGAATGCAAACTTCCACAACCCCAGGTTGAACTCCATGGTTTTATCTTCACAGCTTATACACTAAGACCACATCCTGCCAAAGTCTGAGCACTTCAAGAAGCTGCAAGACTGACCAACGCCACTGAGCGACATTCATTTCTGGTGTGATTCAATATTCTGCCTGGTTCGTTCAAAGATTTGCAACACTCACTGAACCATCACGTCAACTCATGAAGCACGACACAACATGGCTTTGGGGAGAAGACAACAAAGCGCCATCAACAATGTCAGACTGCTCTCTACAAATCTGCCATTCTTGCTATTTCAGCACCAAGAAGGCAACCCAGCAGACTATCTCTCATGCCATCCTTAAGATAAGATAATGTTGCTTACAGCCCAGCCGACCGCAAAGGGCCATATCAGGGTCATGCCATCCTGGTTCTCAGAATCAACAATCATCTCATGAAGGAAGAGCTGCAGAAGAATTTGTCAACTTCATTGCATCAACGTCTCCGCCACATGCTATCACACTTGAAGATATACAGGCTGCAACAACTGCTGATTCCACGTTACAAGCAATCATCAGACTTGTCAAGACCAACCGCTGGCTTGAAAAAAAAAGAAAACATTGAAAAAGCAGTTTTCAACACATTTTGCAATGTCAGAGACTCACTTTGTGTCAACACTGATCACACAACATTCATTTGGAAGGGATACAACTCATCATACCAACTTCGCTTCAATCGGCGATTCATCTGTTGGTAACGGACCACAAAAATCCATGCTTAGCTTTCTGCCATGGACCATTTGGAAGTTGTGACATGCTAAGCGGTTGATGTTCTCTACAACTGCTGGTGGCTTGACAAGGATCACAGTGGTGCACTGCGTATTCCATTGCAGAGTTTATTCCTGGACACAACACTTTGCTTCTCAAGAGCGCTTTGGATTGGTTTTATTCCTTGGTGACCTTCATGGACTCATCTTCACATCATCACCACTGTCAGCAGGCACAGTCAGTCAGACACTACAGACAGTGCTGGACTCATCTTCACATCATCACCACTGTCAGCAGGCACAGTCAGACACTACAGACAGTGCTGGACTCATCTTCACATCATCACCACTGTCAGCAGGCACAGTCAGACACTACAGACAGTGCTGGACTCATCTTCACATCATCACCACTGTCAGCAGGCACAGTCAGTCAGACACTACAGACAGTGCTGGACTCATCTTCACATCATCATCACCACTGTCAGCAGGCACAGTCAGACACTACAGACAGTGCTGGACTCATCTTCACATCATCACCACTGTCAGCAGGCACAGTCAGACACAACAGACAGTGCTGGACTCATCTTCACATCATCACCACTGTCAGCAGGCACAGTCAGACACTACAGACAGTGCTGGACTCTCATCTTCACATCATCACCACTGTCAGCAGGCACAGTCAGTCAGACACTACAGACAGTGCTGGGACTCATCTTCACATCATCACCACTGTCAGCAGGCACAGTCAGACACTACAGGCAGTGCTGGACTCATCTTCACATCATCACCACTGTCAGCAGGCACAGTCAGACACTACAGACAGTGCTGGACTCATCTTCACATCATCACCACTGTCAGCAGGCACAGTCAGACACTACAGACAGTGCTGGACTCATCTTCACATCATCACCACTGTCAGCAGGCACAGTCAGACACAACAGACAGTGCTGGACTCATCTTCACATCATCACCACTGTCAGCAGGCACAGTCAGACACTACAGACAGTGCTGGACTCATCTTCACATCATCACCACTGTCAGCAGGCACAGTCAGTCAGACACTACAGACAGTGCTGGACTCATCTTCACACTCTTGACACCTGTACGGAGTATTTGCATGGTGTATCCATCTGAGGTTTTATACATTTTCTAAAAGTGTACCAGAAAACTTTGTTAAAAATCTTTCTTCTGTAAAATCTTAGATCAGGTGAAAAATGTTGATCTCTTTCACAAACTCAAAGATCATGTCAGGTGGAACATCTGTGAACAAGGGTTTTCATGGAGTCTGCTGTAAAGTGTTTATGTCTCACATCATGCAAGTCCCAACAATCTGAAAGAACATGTTTCACTGTGAGTGGAACATGACATGGAATGCACCACAGAGCTTCTTCACCTTTTAAAAGATAAGAATGGGTATAAAACAAGTGGCCTCTGCGACACAAGACTTTTCCTCTTAATTGCCCCCTCGGGATTTTCTTAGGGAATTAATGTAACATTCATTGGGCCCTTTGCCGCGAGATTTGCACCTGACAAGCTCTCCTAAAACAGTCTTTTGTCTTCCTCTTTCTCCTTCACTCTCTCTTGCATGACTCGCTTTCCACCTCTCCCTCTGCCGTTCTCTCATTCCATCTCTCCTTCTCTCAGCATTCTCTCCATCTCTCTCTCCTCCCCCTTTTCATCCCCATGTGTGTGTGCACATCCCACACACGCATGCACGCACGCACGCACACACACACACACACACACACACACACACACACACACACACACACACACACATACATGCATGCACACACACACACACATGCACACACACACACACACACAAACACACACACACCTGCATGCATGCACACACACACACACACACACACACACACACACACATGCACAAACACACACACACACAAACACACACACACACATGCACAAACACACACACAAATGCACAAACACACACACACAAGCACATACACACACACGCACACACAAACATACACAAGCATGCACACACGCACAAACATAAACAACAGTACTTATACATACGCTCATCTCCCCCCCCCCCCCCCCACCCCCACACACAAAACACATAGCTGAGAAGCGGGAATAGAGAGAAACAAATAAGAGCCTGACACAGAGCACAAGTGTGAGAGAGTGACCAAGAGATTTTGCTTTTCATCAACAATGGCCTATAAATTGCCTCTATGTTGGAAGGTTACACCAATGATTTTTTTCAAAAATCAAAAATGGCCTACAAACAGTCTTTAAGTTGAAAAGGTACACACTGAAGGCTGTACTGCCAAAGAAATGCCTATATTAAGAGAAACAAATGAACTAAACTGTTGCATAATAAGGGGTGAAGAGAGAGAGAGAATGTGTGTGTGTGTGTGTGTGTGTGTGTGTGTGTGTGTGTGTGTATTACTTTATACACAAGATTCTTGAACTTACAGACAGAGAGATAATGTTGCTTCTAATCCAGCAACAACAATTGGTCTTAGAAATAATTAAACTAAAGATAAACAAATTGCAAAAAATATGTAACAGGCTCCGCCGAAAAACATGGACAGATGAATCACAAGACAAAACAAAAATGTGCTTTGTCTTGTCAGGGGGTTTTTCTTGTGATTCGTTTGTCTGCGTTTTTTTTTCGGTCAAGTCTTACAAATGATATTCAAAATGTGTTTAGATTTCCACCAGCAGTCACCTCACTTTGAAACTTGATCCAAAGATAAACAGAAAAACATGGAACTACAACTCTTTAAATGTCTGATGAACTGGAAGAGAGAAAGAATTTAATTAATCTACAGGTACACGGTAACTAAACCTGATTCATGTCCACTAGAAGGCAATGTCAAAATGTAGAAAACAAAAAATTGAAAATAAAGAATTGAAATGCGGTGCCGCCGGTCTTCCTATGCTAACCTAAACTACCTATTATGAGTAATCTGACCTACACATAACACCCGGGCCATTTCCTACATAATCCTATATCAATCTGATTGTTGCTGTTGATTATAAAATCACATACCTACTTTTTCTATGCTATTCTATATATGTATCTAATTTTACCTATAAGCAAGATCTTCATATTACCCAAACTGGGGGAAAAAAATTATTGTCTCAAACATCAAATCATAATTTCTTTTTATACAATTAGTTTTGCAGCAGCCAACTTACAGTAGATTAAAAAAAAGAAAAAAACTTCACAATTATATTCCAGCTTGTACTACTACTACTGCTGTGCCTATCAAAACAAAGAGACACAACACCACAGAACTGAATATACAATAATGTGAACAAGGTCAACACAGCAAACCATGAAAACAAACATACTGGAAAGACTCAATTTTTTTTTTTTAAACAAATAACTATCAACTCCCAACCCTGAAGTGAAGTATGCTATGAACTGTGCCCTTTGCCCTTTGCTCACACTACCCTCTACCTGACCATTCTCCCCCCAGGTCCTGTCTCTGACCTACATCTAACCCCCTCCATTGGCACTGCCCTGTCTGTGGCTGTCTTCTGCAGGAGGGGTCTGGTGGCCTAACTCTATCACATTCTGCCCTAAAGCTCCCCTCCTCTCTTGCCCTGCGTCTACCTCACCCTCCACATCTACCACCCCCCTCCTTCCTACATCTTCTTCCCCCCTTCCTTCCCAATCCTCTACCCCCCTCCATCCCTTCTACCTCCCACTCCCTAACCTGGTGGTAATAGGACTCAGACATGACAGTGGAGGACAAGACAGGCACAGGGGAAGTGGCGGGTGAAAGCACCCGCCATGGCTGCTGCCCTGGGGACCTAGCCGTGGATGTGGATGGCTGGGGCTCTTCATCAGGCAGAGGGTAGGCCTCTAGCACTGAGAAGAACCCCGTGTTGTCTGTCTGTGTGTCTGTGTACCTGTGTGTTGGTGTTGTCTGATTGCCTGTTCCTGCTGCATGTGGTGAAGTTGTTGTCATGGGTGTCTGCGCCTTACAGACCTACAGCAGCAGCAGCCAGGGAACCTACCCTAAGGCCCGGGTCCTCTGACCGGCAGCACCGTTACCTGTGAAGTAAAGAGTTGGTCCCGCTGACGGTCCATGGCTGTGGGATGGTCCTGGTGGCCTGTGCAACACAATCACAACGGGGACATCAGTTCACTGGCCCATGTCAGAGACACACAGTGCAGTGTTGGATGTCATTCACAGAGCACACTACAGTTACACTACACACATCAGTCCACATGTCAGAGACACACAGTGCAGTGTTGGATGTCATTCACAGAGCACACTACAGTTACACTACACACACATCAGTCCACTAACACATGTCAGAGACACACAGTGCAGTGTTGGATGTCATTCACAGAGCACACTACAGTTACACTACACACATCAGTCCACATGTCAGAGACACACAGTGCAGTGTTGGATGTCATTCACAGAGCACACTACAGTTACACTACACACATCAGTCCACACATGTCAGACACACAGTGCAGTGTTGGATGTCATTCACAGAGCACACTACAGTTACACTACACACATCAGTCCACATGTCAGAGACACACAGTGCAGTGTTGGATGTCATTCACAGAGCACACTACAGTTACACTACACACATCAGTCCACATGTCAGACACACACAGTGCAGTGCTGGATGTCATTCACAGAGCACACTACAGTTACACTACACACATCAGTCCACATGTCAGAGACACACAGTGCAGTGTTGGATGTCATTCACAGAGCACACTACAGTTACACTACACACACCACTAACACATGTCAGAGACACACAGTGCAGTGTTGATGTCATTCACAGAGCACACTACAGTTTACACTACACACATCAGTCCACATGTCAGAGACACACAGTACAGTGTTGGATGTCATTCACAGAGCACACTACAGTTACACTACACACATCAGTCCACATGTCAGAGACACACAGTGCAGTGTTGGATGTCATTCACAGAGCACACTACAGTCACACTACACACATCAGTCCACATGTCAGAGACACACAGTGCAGTGTTGGATGTCATTCACAGAGCACGCTACAGTTACACTACACACATCAGTCCACTAACACACATGTCAGACACACAGTGCAGTGTTGGATATCATTCACAGAGCACACTACAGTTACACTACACACATCAGTCCACTAACACATGTCAGACACACAGTGCAGTGTTGGATGTCATTCACAGAGCACACTACAGTTACACTACACACATCAGTCCACATGTCAGAGACACACAGTGCAGTGTTGGATGTCATTCACAGAGCACACTACAGTTACACTACACACATCAGTCCACATGTCAGACACACAGTGCAGTGTTGGATGTCATTCACAGAGCACACTACAGTCACACTACACACATCAGTCCACTAACACATGTCAGAGGCACACAGTACAGTGTTGGATGTCATTCACAGAGCACACTACAGTTACACTACACACATCAGTCCACATGTCAGACACACAGTGCAGTGTTGGATGTCATTCACAGAGCACACTACAGTTACACTACACACATCAGTCCACATGTCAGACACACAGTGCAGTGTTGGATGTCATTCACAGAGCACACTACAGTTACACTACACACATCAGTCCACATGTCAGAGACACACAGTGCAGTGTTGATGTCATTCACAGAGCACACCACAGTTACACTACACACATCAGTCCACGTGTCAGACACACAGTGCAGTGTTGGATGTCATTCACAGAGCACACTACAGTTACACTACACACATCAGTCCACATGTCAGAGACACACAGTGCAGTGTTGGATGTCATTCACAGAGCACACTACAGTTACACTCCACACATCAGTCCACATGTCAGACACACACAGTGCAGTGTTGGATGCAATTCATAGAGCACACTACAGTCACACTACACACATCAGTCCACTAACACATGTCAGACACACAGTGCAGTGTTGGATGTCATTCATAGAGCACACTACAGTTACACTACACACATCAGTCCACTAACACATGTCAGAGGCACACAGTACAGTGTTGGATGCAATTCACAGAGTACACTACAGTTACACTACACACATCAGTCCACATGTCAGACACACAGTGCAGTGTTGATGTCATTCACAGAGCACACTACAGTTACACTACACACATCAGTCCACATGTCAGAGACACACACTGTGTAATGTCAGATGTAATTCAAAGAGCAGGTATGGTTATGCATGTGTGTGTTCCACTGCTGTTGTACAGCTGACATTCAATAGCTGTTTTACTGAATACCCAAACCACTTGTCACAGTGTACTGGACTATGTCACTCGACACAGCCATGATTCAACATTTCAACTGGAAATAACTCCACATTTCGAGCAAGAATGAATCTAATTGGATTGTTTTTATTAAAAATAAAGAGACTAGAAACTGCAAATGGCCAACACTAAAGTTCTGTAAAGCATGATATCAGCATGAATTTAACTTTATGAGCAAATTCATTTCAAAAATTAACTTAGGACAAAGTTAAACAAGCATGTCATGCTGACTTTTGCATAAAAAACAACTTTGCTGGTTGCTAACATTGCTGGAAATAAACAATGACAAAGTCGATGTGAGTGGGTTGAAAGTCAAAATGACAAAGTCGATTTGAGCGGGTTGAAAGTCAACAATGATAAAGTCAATTTGAGCGGGTTGAAAGTCAACAATGACAAAGTCGATCTGAGCGAGTTGAAAGTCAACAATAAAGTCGATTTGAGCGGGTTGGAAGTCAACAATGACAAGTCGATTTGAGCGTGTTGAAAGTCAACAATGACAAAGTCGATTTGAGCGGTTTGAAAGGCAAGTATCAAATGAATGTTCATGCCAAAGCTTGCAAGTCCCAACATTCTAAAAGAATATGTTTGACTGTGAGTGGCACATGACACGGAATGCACCACGGAGCTTCTTCACTCTTTAAAAGGTAGGAATGGGTAAAATACGAATGGCCGGTGTGCAGCCGGCACAGAACTGTTTCTTCTTTACGACCACCAGACAAAGATGAGAGGAACTCCTTAAGGTTTGGAGGGATCTGAAAGAGTTTGTGTTTCCGTCTGTGTATTCCAATCCTCCTGCCAGAGGTCTCTGACATAATCGTTAATTTTGGGTTTCAGATCCAAGCAGGGGATAGGTGTGTTTGACAGTTTCTCTCTTATGGCATTCCTGGCCAATCGATCAACCATCTCGTTCCCTCCAATGCCAACATGACCAGGAACCCAAGCCAGAAGAATGTTGTAACCCTCTACGTTCAACTTGGTAAAAGACCAGACATAGTAGTCCACTCTCAGTCAACCAAGCAGCTGATCATGATTGAGCTCACGGTGCCATATAAGAACAGAATGGAGGCAGCTCAAATCTACAAGACTGAAAAGTATGCTGATCTGGCAAACAGCCTGGGGAGAGAAAGCTATCAGGTCAAAGTCCTCACTGCAGAAATTGGAGTTAGGGGGTTTGTAGGAACGTCTGCATACAGCCTCATGAAACAGCTCTCAGTTGCAGGAGGGAAAAAAACAGAGCCCTGAAAGCAATGGCAGAAGCAGGAGAGAGGTGTGTTCAAGCTGGATCTGGTCAAGGAGGAACAAAAGTGAACTTCATAGGCTTTATTTCCTACAAATATCAGGTGTCCCAGTGGCTCAGTAGTTAGTGCGCGAGTCATTAAGTGGAAAATGAGCATGTCCAGAGGGTCATGGGTTTGAATCCCAGCCAGGTTCGTCCCAAGATGGGAAAAAAAAAAGGGGGCAGCAGAGGGACATCCGGAGTCATGAACTGGGTGTGCCCAAACCCCCTAGAGTGTCAGGAGATAAGGGCCGAAACACTTGCTTGAAGGGGGCTTCTCTTCTGAGGACACTCTGCTGCCACGCTCTCCACGAGTTTCTTTCTACTGAAACACTGTTTCAGATTTAACAGCTACATGATTCAAAAGTCTGTACTTTATTAATGGTGGTGTTTATCAGAACTGAAAAAAAAAAAAGCGAACAATGCAGGTGGTGAAACAGGGGCATCACTGAGTGACTGGGTATTTGTTTGTGCATGTTTAAGAGTACAAGAGTGCATATACACATTTTTAGTGTGTGTGTGTGTGTGTGTGTGTGTGTGTGTGTGTGTGTGTTCATTAAAGAGACTGAGGAGATTGCCAAGGCTTCCCACCTTTCCTCCAGATGTGCACTGACTCATGCATGTCCCCCCCCCCCCCCCCCCCCCTCCACCTTCCACGGAGATCTGCCCTAGAAAACACGCCATGGAAGTCAGCTGGTCACTTGTACTGACCAATTCATGTTTGTTGTAAACCATACTCAGACATATGTGGGGTGGCCACTTGTACTGACCAATTCATGTCTGGTGTAAACCATACTCAGACATATGTGGAGCGGTCACTTGTACTGACCAATTCATGTCTGGTGTAAACCATACTCAGACATATGTGGAGCTGGTCATTCGTACTGACCAATTCATGTTTGTTGTAAACCATACTCAGATGTATGTGGAGCTGGTCATTCGTACTGACCAATTCACATTGGTGGTCATTTGGTGTAAACCATACTCAGACATATGTGGGGCGGTCAATACATTCTATGGCTGATCGTAGCTGGTTGTCACAGGGACGACAGGTGGGAAAATAGGGGAAAAGGTCATGTGGTGCCAGTGGTTCTTTCCTATCATAGTATACATACAACAAGCAAAGCAAGGCCAGTGGTTCTTTCCTATCATAGTATACATACAACAAGCAAAGCAAGGCCAGTGGTTCTTTCCTATCATAGTATACATACAACAAGCAAAGCAAGGCCAGTGGTGCCAGTGGTTCTTTCCTATCATAGTATACATACAACAACAAGCAAAGCAAGGCCAGTGGTTCTTTCCTATCATAGTATACATACAACAAGCAAAGCATGGCCAGTGGTGCCAGTGGTTCTTTCCTATCATATTATACACACAACAAGCAAAGCATGGCCAGTGGTTCTTTCCTATCATAGTATACACACAACAAGCAAAGCATGGCCAGTGTTCTTTCCTATCATAATATACACACAACAAGCAAAGCATGGCCAGTGGTTCTTTCCTATCATAGTATACACACAACAAGCAAAGCATGGCCAGTGGTGCCAGTGGTTCTTTCCTATCATAGTATACACACAACAAGCAAAGCATGACCAGTGGTGCCAGTGGTTCTTTCCTATCATTGTGTAATGGTGCCAGTGGTTCTTTCCTATCACAGTATACATACAACAAGCAAAGCAAGGCCAGTGGTGCCAATGGTTCTTTCCTATCATAGTATACATACAACAAGCAAAGCATGGCCAGTGGTGCCAATGGTTCTTTCCTATCATAGTATACATACAACAAGCAAAGCATGGCCAGTGGTGCCAGTGGTTCTTTCCTATCATAGTATACACACAACAAGCAAAGCATGGCCAGTGGTGCCAGTGGTTCTTTCCTATCATTGTGTAATGGTGCCAGTGGTTTTTCCTATCATTGTGTAATGGTACCAGTGGTTCTTTCCTATCATAGTGTAATGGTGCTAATGGTTCTTTCCTATCATAGTATACATACAACAAGCAAAACATGACCAGTGGTGCCAGTGGTTCTTTCCTATCATTGTGTAATGGTGCCAGTGGTTCTTTCCTATCATAGTATACATACAACAAGCAAAGCAAGGCCAGTGGTGCCAATGGTTCTTTCCTATCATAGTATACATATAACAAGCAAAGCAAGGCCAGAGCAACACTCGTACAGCTCAAGAACCCCTGGAGAAGGGAGACAATACTCTGCTGTTTTCATCAACATAACAATCAAAGAAGCAGAAGAACACTGTATTTTAGGCAGATTAATGGACCACAATCTTTCATGGACTGCTCACAGCAAAACATGCTTCAACCAAAAAATATCCCTGGGACAAATATATCAGTCATGCAGGATTAAGCCCTTTTGCAATGTTCATGCCAGAAAATTGCTCCAGATTGCACACATACTGCTTCAACCAATTACCATTTGACATCATCTGACTCCGCCAGTGCAAATTCAATTAATTAAACCTTTACTCAGCACCTATACATGTGCCCTTAAATTAAAAGCAGTTCTCCTGAAACCCTTGAGCCTCCCACTGTGGCTACAGAATCAGATTATATTCAGCTTGGAGCTCTTGCATTAAAGATATTTTTGCGGTCAATACAGGAATATTCCCGCAAAAAAAAAAGTTGTCTGGATTAGCCCCACAAACTGCTCAATCCAAATTTCACATGAATTCGTGAGACTCTACAAAACTTGAGGTTCCCATACCAAAGCAAGTCTTTGTTATTCTGGTCCTCTTTTCTGGAACTCACTTCCATCTGAGCTTAAATGTCATAAAAGTTTAGATTTTAGAGACAAAAATTGTGAACCTATTTTGCACACTCTCAGCACTTATTCCGACATGCACATTACCAATGCTGTATGTCATCACTGTATTATAACTTACAGTTACTGACTTTCCCAAAGTGACTGTTGCTGTTTACAGCTACAACTGTTGTAAAATAATTTGCTGTTGTAAACAGTTGCACATGCAATGCCAGCGCATGCAAATGTCAATGTGTCAAAGATTTATGATATACTCATGCAGTATATGTGTGTAAAAGATTTATTATATACTCATGCAGGATAATAATTATGTGTGAAAGATTTATGGTATACTCAAGCAACATACATGAGTGTGCGTTGCATACTGCACACATAGCTGTATGTATCCGCTGTCTTTTCTTTTCTTTTTTTAACTGTATATATCTTGGCCTTCAACAACATTCTCTTATTCCTTGGTGCCGTAAAGCTAGTCTTTCCTGATGAACAAGAACATTAAATACACAAATATGCTGGAGAACATGAAACCAAGTCTATTTCTCCTGAGTTGATTTTAACATGGTGACAGCCCTGATATGGCCCTCTGCGGTCAGCTGGGCCCTAAGCAACATAACCTTAGCTTACCTATTCCTCCTCAGGCTATGCTGATGACACCAGTCTAATGTCAACCAGATAAGGAAGCAAGAAATAAGCAATAAACAGACTGACGTTATCCACTTGAAGGGTGATGACACCAACAAACCACATACACAAATTCACTCACCCTCATGCCCCCCTCCTCCTTCTCCGTCGATCCCTCTCCAGCCGACGGAAGTACGAATCCGTTCTAAAATCTACGGATTCGTACCGATCTGGAGGATGTCGTGGTCTCGTTGAGCGACGGAGAGGAGGAGGGTGGGCCGGCTGCTGGTCCTGCTGTTGCTGCCCATCCCGTCAGGTTGAGGTGGGGCTGCTCTAGCGTTCTGCTGCCCGCCTTGTCCTGAGCCAATCAAAGAGAGTTACAACTCAGACATCAGTCCACTGCATCCTGAACCAATCAAAGAGAGTCACAACACAGACATCAGTCCACTGCATCCTGAACCAATCAAAGAGAGTTACAACTCAGACATCAGTCCACTGCATCCTGAACCAAACAAAGAGAGTCACAACACAGACATCAGTCCACTGCATCCTGAACCAATCAAAGAGAGTTACAACTCAGACATCAGTCCACTGCATCCTGAACCAATCAAAGAGAGTCACAACACAGACATCAGTCCACTGCATCCTGAACCAATCAAACAGAGTTACAGCACAGACATCAGTCCACTGCATCCTGAACCAATCAAAGAGAGTTACAGCACAGACATCAGTCCACTGCATCCTGAACCAATCAAACAGAGTTACAGCACAGACATCAGTCCACTGCATCCTGAACCAATCAAAGAGAGTAACAGCACAGACATCAGTCCACTGCATCCTGAACCAATCAAACAGAGTTACAGCACAGACATCAGTCCACTGCATCCCAACAGTAACAACACCAACATGTATTCACTTCATCCTGAGCCTGTGAAACAGAGTAACAACACAGATATCAGTCCACATCATCCTGAGCCTGTGAAACAGAGCTACAACACAGACATCAGTCCACTTCATCCTGAACCTGTGAAACAGAGCAGCAACACAGACATCAGTCCACTTCATCCTGAACCTGTGAAACAGACTAACAACACAGACATCAGTCCACATCATCCTGAGCCTGTGAAACAGAGTTACAACACAGACATCAGTCCACTTCATCCTGAGCCTGTGAAACAGACTAACAACACAGACATCAGTCCACTAACAAACTCCACAGAAATGTAGTACAGAGCCACATTCTGTTTTTAAGTCTCATCACTTGCAAATCAGTTTCCGTTTCAAACACAATTCATTCTGCTGCTCAAATCCAAGTCAAAAGTAGGCATAATAGTTTGAGCCAGTACCAAACTCTTCCGTAGTTTACATTCTGCCAATATCAAGAAATGTTGTTGGTAATAGTTTAAACCCAACATGACTCAACTGCCAAAAAAAAAAAAAAAAAAAAAAATGTAGGTAATAGTTAAACCTAACAAGACTCAACTTCTGCCAATATCAAGAAATGTAGGTAATAGTTAAACCCAACAGACTCAACTTCTGCCAACATCAAGAAATGTAGGTAATAGTTAAACCCAACAAGACTCAACTTCTGCCAACATCAAGAAATGTAGGTAATAGTTAAACCCAACATGACTCAACTTCTGCCAATATCAAGAAATGTTGTAGGTAATAGTTAAACCCAACATGACTCACCTCACAACTTGGATAATTATGTGTGCCATCCTGGAGTATGCACTGGTTTGGTTTCGTTTCTTTGCTTCTTTTGGTTTCCTATTTTTGTTTGTTTGGCTGGTTTTTTTGTTTTGTTTTTCAAGTCAGAAAACAACTCCAAGTGAGCACCTTGCACGCATGTTGCTCACATCAGCGTAAAAAAAAGAAAAGAAATATATATATATATATATATATATGGAACAGCAATAAATGGAGGATGCCACTGTGAAGAGAAATCTGAATTGTGACAACAAATAAATGCAAAAAGATTGTAGCTTGCCCTTTGAGAAACTAGGGATGGTGGTTGAACAGCAAAAATGAGATCTGCTCAATGATGTGATTGTGCAAGTATGTGTATCCATGTTTTGCTGTTCTCTTGTCATCAAACTGGCCTGGAGGACCTTCTGTTTACCCTGTCCAATGTGCTCCTTACCTATTGCAACAACAGACTAAGCCTGATACCTGTAAGCCATTTATCTGGTCTTTTCAAGAAAACTGCCATTTGCTCCTCCCCATCCTAAACCATCTGCTCAGTGTGTGGCTTAAAACACCAGCTCTTTCTCCCCCCCCCCCCCCCCCCCCCCCCCCCCCCCCCGTCTGCTCCATCCCTCCTCCTCCTCAGACAGCAGTGATGTTCTTCACACAGTTCTGTCCCTTGATTCACTGTCAGTGTACAGGTCCCCTTCACCCAACAGTGATATTCTTCACACAGTTCTGTCCCTTGATTCACTGTCAGTGTACAGGTCCCCCTCAGACAGCAGTGATGTTCTTCACACAGTTCTGTCCCTTGATTCACTGTCAGTGTACAGGTCCCCCTCAGACAGCAGTGATGTTCTTCACACAGTTCTGTCCCTTGACTCACTGTCAGTATACAGCAGCTCAGTGCGACCATTCAACCATGGTGTCATCACTGCAAACATTCAACCGAGGTGTCTTCAATGTGACCATTCAACCATGGTGTCTTCACTGCGACCATTCAACCATGGTGTCTTCAGTGACCATTCAACCATTGTGTCTTCTGTGACCATTCAACCATGGTGTCTTCTGTGTGACCATTCAACCATAGTGTCTTCACTGCGACCATTCAACCAAGGTGTCTTCAGTGTGACCATTCAACCATGGTGTCTTCAGTGTGACCATTCAACCATGGTGTCTTCAATGTGACCATTCAACCATGGTGTCTTCAGTGTGACCATTCAACCATGGTGTCTTCTGTGACCATTTAACCATGGTGTCTTCAGTGTGACCATTCAACCATGGTGTCTTCTGTGACCATTCAACCATGGTGTCTTCAGTGTGACTATTCAACCATGGTGTCTTCAGTGTGACCATTCAACCATGGCATATTCAGCTAGGCATTTTTTTTTTTCTTTTTTTTAGATTACAGTTGTCTACGGTTTTAAAAAAAAGAAGGCGTAGTCTGAACAGCAGACAACACAGAAATCAGAGTGAACACAGGCATTAAGGTGTGAACAGCTGACAACACAGAAATCACAGTGAACACAGGCATGTAGGTGTGAACAGCAGACAACACAGAAATCACAGTGAACACAGGCAGGTAAGTGTGAACAGCAGACAACACAGAAATCACAGTGAACACAGGCATGAAGGTGTGAACAGCAGACAACACAGAAATCACAGTGAACACAGGCATGAAGGTGTGAACAGCAGACAACACAGAAATCACAGTGAACACAGGCATGTAGGTGAAGTGCCAGTCATCCACAGACCACATGGCTGACTCCAATGCAGAGTCCTGGAATCCTTTGGTGTCCAGCACTGAAGTGATGTCCTTCTGTAGTGTTTGTGCCATTGACCACGGCAATGATCCAGACAACACAGCTGATCTGTCCCCCATGTTGTCTGTAGTGGAGCTAGCAGAGTACTAGCATGTGTCACAGTCATCAACCAGACTACACAGCTGATCTGTCCCCCATGTTGTCTGTAGTGGAGCTAGCAGAGTACTAGCATGTGTCACAGTCATCAACCAGACTACACAGCTGATCTGTCCCCCATGTTGTCTGTAGTGGAGCTAGCAGAGTACTAGCATGTGTCACAGTCATCAACCAGACTACACAGCTGATCTGTCCCCCATGTTGTCTGTAGTGGAGCTAGCAGAGTACCAGCATGTTTTCATAGTTATCAACCAGACAACACAGCTGATCTGTCCCCCATGTTGTCTGTAGTGGAGCTAGCAGAGTACCAGCATGTTTCATAGTTATCAACCAGACAACACAGCTGATCTGTCCCCCATGTTGTCTGTAGTGGAGCTAGCAGAGTACCAGCATGTTTCATTGTCATCAACCAGACTACACAGCTGATCTGTTCCCCATGTTGTCTGTAGTGGAGCTAGCAGAGTCCTAGCATGTGTCATAGTCATCAACCAAACAAAAGCTAGGGCCATGTGCTACATTTTAAAAGATGACAACATTTATTCACAGGGGTATACTTTGTACCCAAAGTGAAATGTTTTCTGTCAGTTACCATCTCAATCATGTTTAGAGATGAGAGAAAAATGCATTTTGACACCTCATAATGAGGCCTTATCTGGTCTTTGTGTCATGTGGTCAATATGACACTACACTGTGGTCAGTATGACACTACACTGTGGTCAGTATGACACTTCACTGTGGTCAATATGACACTACACTGTGGTCAGTATGACACTTCACTGTGGTCAATACGACACTTCACTGTGGTCAGTATGACACTTCACTGTGGTCAATATGACACTTCACTGTGGTCAATATGACACTACACTGTGGTCAGTATGACACTTCACTGTGGTCAATATGACACTTCACTGTGGTCAGTATGACACTTCACTGTGGTCAGTATGACACTTCACTGTGGTCAATATGACACTTCACTGTGGTCAGTGTGACACTACACTGTGGTCAGTGTGACACTTCACTGTGGTCAGTGTGACACTACACTGTGGTCAGTGTGACACTTCACTGTGGTCAGTATGACACTTCACTGTGGTCAATATGACACTTCACTGTGGTCAATATGACACTTCAATGTGGTCAATATGACACTACACTGTGGTCAGTATGACACTTCACTGTGGTCAGTATGACACTTCACTGTGGTCAGTGTGACACTTCACTGTGGTCAGTGTGACACTACACTGTGGTCAGTATGACAGTACACTGTGGTCAGTGTGACACTACACTGTGGTCAGTGTGACACTACACTGTGGTCAGTATGACACTTCACTGTGGTCAATATGACACTTCACTGTGGTCAATATGACACTTCAGTGTCTGTGAGTCCTACAGTCCACACAGTCTTCTGTTGTTGTCATGAACCATTCAGTGTCTACAGTCCCACACACTGTCTTCTGTTGTTGTCATGAACCATTCAGTGTCTACAGTCCACACACTGTCTTCTGTTGTTGTCATGAACCATTCAGTCTCTACAGTCCACACACTGTCTTCTGTTGTTGTCATGAACCATTCAGTCTCTACAGTCCACACACTGTCTTCTGTTGTTGTCATGAACCATTCAGTGTCTACAGTCCACACACTGTCTTCTGTTGTTGTCATGAACCATTCAGTGTCTACAATCACACACTGTCTTCTGTTGTAATGAACCATTCAGTCTCTACAGTCCACACACTGTCTTCTGTTGTTGTCATGAACCATTCAGTGTCTACAGTCCACACACTGTCTTCTGTTGTGTTGTCATGGACCATTCAGTGTCTACAATCACACACTGTCTTCTGTTGTCATGAACCATTCAGTCTCTACAGTCCACACACTGTCTTCTGTTGTTGTCATGAACCATTCAGTCTCTACAGTCCACACACTGTCTTCTGTTGTTGTCATGGACCATTCAGTGCCTACAGTCCACACACTGTCTTCTGTTGTTGTCATGAACCATTCAGTGTCTACAGTCCACACACTGTCTTCTGTTGTCATGAACCATTCAGTGTCTACAATCACACACTGTCTTCTGTTGTTGTCATGAACCATTCAGTGTCTACAGTCCACACACTGTCTTCTGTTGTTGTCATGAACCATTCAGTGTCTACAGTCCACACACTGTCTTCTGTTGTTGTCATGAACCACTCAGTGCCTACAGTCCACACACTGTCTTCTGTTGTCATGAACCATTCAGTGTCTACAGTCCACACACTGTCTTCTGTTGTTGTCATGAACCATTCAGTGTCTACAATCACACACTGTCTTCTGTTGTTGTCATGAACCATTCAGTGTCTACAATCACACACTGTCTTCTGTTGTCATGAACCATTCAGTGTGTACAGTCCACACACTGTCTTCTGTTGTCATGAACTACTCAGTGCCTACAGTCCACACACTGTCTTCTGTTGTTGTCATGAACCATTCAGTGTCTACAGTCCACACACTGTCTTCTGTTGTTGTCATGAACCATTCAGTCTCTACAGTCCACACACTGTCTTCTGTTGTTGTCATGGACCATTCAGTGCCTACAGTCCACACACTGTCTTCTGTTGTTGTCATGAACCATTCAGTGTCTACAGTCCGCACACTGTCTTCTGTTGTTGTCATGAACCATTCAGTGTCTACAGTCCACACACTGTCTTCTGTTGTTGTCATGAACCATTCAGTCTCTACAGTCCACACACTGTCTTCTGTTGTTGTCATGACCATTCAGTGTCTACAGTCCACACACTGTCTTCTGTTGTTGTCATGAACCATTCAGTGTCTACAGTCCACACACTGTCTTCTGTTGTTGTCATGAACCATTCAGTCTCTCTACAGTCCACACACTGTCTTCTGTTGTTGTCATGAACCATTCTGTGCCTACAGTCCACACACTGTCTTCTGTTGTCATGAACCATTCTGTGTCTACAATCACACACTGTCTTCTGTTGTTGTCATGAACCATTCAGTGTCTACAGTCCACACACTGTCTTCTGTTGTTGTCATGAACCATTCAGTGTCTACAGTCCACACACTGTCTTCTGTTGTTGTCATGAACCATTCAGTGCCTACAGTCCACACACTGTCTTCTGTTGTTGTCATGGTCATACTGCAGTTCTCCAATCCTTTGTCCATCTGGCTGAGCCCACCATGGTCACTGGAGTCTTTCAGACAACATGCAGGTGGTGAGGGGCGGCACCTGCAGTTCCAGGTCTGTTGCTACTACACTCAGTGACGGCCACAGTCTGGGCCACATGACTGACTTGTCCAGCACAAAGTAACTAAACATCACTTTCTAGGCTCCTCAGAAATTATCCATGAACCTTAAAAATGCAACAACCTTTCTTACTCCACTGTGGATTTTCATGAATTATGAGGTGAAGAATACAACAGGCTTTTTTAGCCACTGTTTTGTTACCTGCTGAGGCCAATTAGTAGGCTGCTAGTATCTGCTGAAAGTTCTGAAAGTGTCGATTACTTATCTGTGAAGTAAAAAGTGTCCAAATCCTCTTTATGTGGCTAATGACATGTACCTACTTACACAGCTCCTTCAAAAAACCAAACTGCACTTTTGTTCCTCACACACCATGCCCGATGATGACAGACATGTTCAAACAACTTGCTATGCCCATTGTTAACCATAGACAAACAACTTGCTATGCCCATTGTTAACCATAGACAAACAACTTGCTATGCCCATTGTTAACCATAGACAAACAACTTGCTATGCCCAGTGTTAACCATAGACAAACACTTGCTATGCCCAGTGCTAACCATAGACAAACAACTTGCTATGCCCAGTGTTAACCATAGACAAACAACTTGCTATGCCCAGTGTTAACCATAGACAAACAACTTGCTATGCCCAGTGTTAACCATAGACAAACAACTTGCTATGACCATTGTTAACCACAAAGAACTTGCTATGCCCATTGTTACCCATAGACAAACAACTTGCTATGACCATTATTAACCACAAAGAACTTGCTATGCCCACTGTTAACCATAGACAAACAACTTGCTATGACCATTGTTAACCACAAAGAACTTGCTATGCCCATTGTTAACCACAGACAAAGAACTTGCTATGCCTATTGTTAACCATAGACAAAAAAACCATGCTATGCCCATTGTTAACCATAGACAAAGAACTTGCTATGCCCATTGTTAACCATAGACAACGAACTTGCTATGCCCATTTTAGGGAAAGAACTTGCTGCCCTTGTTAACCATAGACAAAAAAATCTCTCCGTGAAAAATGCTGGTATTTTTGATTGAATGGTGTGACTTTTAAATCCATTTCACCACCATCAGAATTCCTGATATTGACATTACCTGCTGTTCCACATCAAGTTCAACATTTTACAGTCAACATTTTTATCACCAGCTTCACCCACTTTAGCATGCAGACATTTTGAAACGGTCAATAGTGTTGCTTTTTCTAACACTTTGGGAACCAAAGATTGTGGCTGTACTCCAGAGTTAGCAAGCACACCAGCCACCTGCTGAAGTGATCAGCAGATCGAATTCCCAGCTGGGACATGGTGGGCTTGATTCCCATCAGACTCCTTAGTTGTGGATTCTCTCTGTCTCCAACAGCTCCTGTCCAGAGTTGAGTTTGCTATAGGTTCAACTGGGATGACTGGGAACACACACAACTTTGGAGTTCATCCCCTTAATAGATACGTTGCTCAAATTTCCTGACCAACACTGCTGGTGTCTGTATCTCTCAGGCCTGGTGGCTGCTGGGATAGATTATGAAAGATGGCACACAGTACAGCCCTGTCCAGCTATCTTAGACTAGACTGGAAATGTGCTGCATTCTCTTCATTGTCGCAGCCTCATGAATCAACATTCAAAAAAAAAAAAAAAACATGATCCTTGAATCCACATAGCACGGTATGGAAGACATGCACTTGCCTTTGAGACCAAACTCATTACTTTAAGGAATGACTAAAAATGTAAAAGACCAACTGGTGTGCCACAAACTGAATAAAAATCACCATTCCGAGACTTGGCTTAGTACTCTCCAAAGACACACTAGTACTCATTTCTTTCACACACACACACACACACACACACACACACTTTATACATATACACGTATGTACAGGCGTAACATATATACAATACCTCTTCTCTTCTCTTTCTTTCCTATATTATCTTTTTTCTTTATTTCATCAGTCGATTCTTTACTTTCCTGTTCACCCCTCTGCTTACTCTGGTTTTTCTTTCAAACACATATTCGTCTTTTACATATATATTTTCTTCTTTCTTCAACCCCCTCCCTCCCTACAGCATCCCCTTCCCCATCCATCCTTTTTTTTTCTGTTTCAATAGTACTCTTTATCTTTTTACTCACTTCACATGTTCATTCCCTTCCAACTGCTTATCATCATCATCATCATCATCATCATCATCATCATCATCATGTGATAGTGTGCAGTGGTAGAGAGAAAGCAGGTGCAGACTGGCAGATGGTAGTAGGTTCAGGAACCAAGGGACAACAGCCAGCCAAAGAGAACGCAGAGGGAATGAAGCAAGAGTTTTGTCCCTTTCATTTTTCTTCCGGAGCCCCAGGAAAACATCTCAGGTGAGAGTTACTTCCTATTGGCCGGAGGCCCTTCAGAACAAACATTTCTTCTGTGTGTGATAACTCGGGCTTATCGGTCAGTGGGAGATAATGTCCTATTGGCCAGAGGCCCTTCAGAACAAACATTCCTTATGTGTGCGATAACTCGGGCTTATCGGTCAGTGGGAGATAATGTCCTATTGGCCAGAGGCCCTTCAGAACAAACATTTCCTCTGTGTGTGATAACTCGGGCTTATCAGTCAGTGGGAGATAATGTCCTATTGGCCAGAGGCAAAACAAGTGCAGGTTAATAATTCTTCCATCATTATAGTAATGATTTGGAAAAGATTTGAAATTGAGAGAGAAAAAAAAAAATGAAGTAAATGGGAAAATGTATATCATAAATATGAAAACCCTTCACAAGCTGCATGAGGAAACTATCGCAATCCCTCTCGAAGACAGATCTATATTTATCGCCTGCTCCGAGGTCTTTCGTCCGCTGGATCGGACTCATCAGGGAGACATGGCTGATTGTGTCTGTGCTCTTGGCGTCAGAGAGACACACCACAGTCCATAATTCTGTGGTGTTTCGACCGCCAAGGGTTCGAAAAAGAATCCAACAGCACCCCCAAAGCAGCCAGTGAAAGGTAGTAGAATTAAACAAAACGAAAGTGTGGAGAGAAAAAAAGTTGTTGAAAACTAAAAATATTACGCAAACAGTATAAAATGTAAGGGACAATCTTTGAGCCTATGCTTGAGGATCCATTTAAGGATGCAAGGGAGATCAAAAGATATGGAACAGTGTGAGTGGTCAGCTCTGCTGTTCAATAACCCAAGCATTGTCAGCGGCTAAGAATTGTGCAGAACAACCTTTCCTTGGATCTCGTAAGAGATGCAATCACCCACTGATAACCAAACAATATAATGCTGAACAATTAAGTAGTGGGGGAAAACAAGTGCAGGTTAACAATTCTTCCATCATTATAGTAATGATTTGGCAAAGATCTGAAATTGAGAAAAAAAAAAAAATGAAGTAAATGGTAAATGGGAAAATGTATATCATAAATATGAAAACCCTTCACTAGCTGCATGAGGAAACTATCGCAGAAGACAGATCTATATTTATCGCCTGCTCCGAGGCCTTTCGTCCGCTGGATCGGACTCATCAGGGAGACACGGCTGATTGTGTCTGTGCTCTTGGCGTCATATAGAGACACACCACAGTCCATAATTCTGTGGTGTTTCCGACCGCCAAGGGTTCGAAAAAGAATCCAACAGCACCCCCAAAGCAGCCAGCGAAGGTAGTAGAATTAACAAAACGAAAGTGTGGAGAGGAAAAAAGTTGTTGAAAACTAAAAACATTACGCAAACAGTATAAAATGTAAGGGACAATCTTTGAGCCTATGCTTGAGGATCCATTTAAGGATGCAAGGAGATCAAAAGATACGGAACAGTCTGAGTGGTCAGCTCTGCTGTTCAATAACCCAAGCATTGTCAGCGGCTAAGAATTGTGCAGAAGAACAACCTTTCTTGGATCTCGTAAGAGATGCGCAGGTTAACAATTCTTCCATCATTATAGTAATGATTTGGCAAAGATTTGAAATTGAGAGAGAAAAAAAAAATGAAGTAAATGGGAAAATGTATATCATAAATATATATATATATATATAAGAAAACCAGACTGCAAAGCCAGCAAATACGGTGCCACAGACAAAACATGCCTCGCAAGCCTCCAGGAACAGACAGAAATTCATGCTTTCGGTCGCAGCTTCTGTATTGTCTGACTCGCTGTCCAGTATTCAAACACCTCAACTACTGTATTGTCCGACTCCCTCTCCGTTCCTAGAACTCAAACACCTTAACTACTGTATTGTCTGACTCCCTCTCCGTTCCCAGTACTCAAACACCTTAACTACTGTATTGTCTGACTCCCTCTCCGTTCGCAGTACTCAAACACCTTAACTACTGTATTGTCCGCTCCCTCTCCGTTCCCAGTGTTTCAAACACCTTACTGTATTGTCTGACTCCCTCTCCGTTCGCAGTACTCTGTCAGCAGCTAAGAATTGTGCAGAACAACCTTTACTTGGATCTCCTAAGACACAGTAAGAGATGCAATCACCCACTGACTGACCAAACAATATAATGCTGAACAATTAAGTAGTGGGGGAAAACAAGTGCAGGTTAACACTTCTTCCATCATTATAGTAATGACTTGGATAGATATGAAATTGAGAAGAAGAAAAAAATTGAAGATGAAGTAAATGGGAAAATGTATATCATAAATATGAAAACCCTTCACTAGCTGCATGAGGAAACCATTGCAATCTTCTCGAAGGCAGACCTATCTGTATCGCCTGCTGCGAGGCCTTTCGTCCGCTGGATCGGACTCATCAGGGAGACACGGCTGATTGCGTCTGTGCTCTTGGCATCAAACAGAGACACACCACATAACAGTCCATAACTCTGTGCGTGTTCTGACTACCAAGGGTTTAAAAAAGAATCCGACAGCACCCCCAAAGCAGCCAGCGAAAGGTAGAAGAATAAAACAAAACAAAAGTGTGTAGACAGTTTACATGTACCCGCATAATTTCCAAAATATAAAAGCCACGATTTTTGAAATTGGGAACAGATTTAATTCATCTTGTTCCAACGTACATTGAATTTCATTTGGGATCGAATGAACGGTTGTTGATTTACAGACAATTAAACAGAGGATGGGTCGAAATCAAAGTTCGCAAAATCTGTTCAGTTCACAAAATCATTTCAATAGTGGGTGTGGCCACCGCCATTGGCGAGACATTCCACGCAGCGACTCCTCATCGAGTTGACCAGTGTTCTGATGACCCTCTGAGGGATTCTCTGCCATTCCAGTTGCAGCATTTGGAAGAGATCCTGGCGGTCTCTGGGAGGTGGATGGTTCTCCTTCACACGTCTCCCCAACTCATCCCACATATGCGATGGGATTGAGGTCGGGACTATACGCCGGGAAGATCATCCTGTTGATGCCGGCCTGCACAATGAAGTTTTCGGCCACCCGGGCCTATGTGGCCGAGCATTGTCGTCTTGGAAGACTGCCATGGGTCCTATCCGTTGCATGGTCGGAACAACGAAAGGCGCCAGGATTTCATCCCGATAGCGGATGCCTGTGAGGTTTCCATCAATATGGTAGAGTGGTGTCTTGTGGTGGAGGCTGAAGGCACCCCATACCATAACAGACAGATCCCCCCAAAGGCCCTGGTCTGGCGAACAGCTGCATCAATGTGTAACGTTCACCAACACGCCTCCAAACTCTAGTTCGGCCGTCATTGTGTTCAAGACTAAACCGCGACTCATCTGAAAAGAGGACCTGGGACCACTGTTGTTGGTTCCATCTCACATGACGATGGCAGAAAGCTCGGCGAGCCAGCCTATGGGCTGCTAGCAGTCGTGGTCGAACAGCTGGGCGACGTGATCTGAGGCCGAAGTGGTGAAGACGGTTTCGTATGGCTTGACGGCTGAGGATGGTGTTATTTGCCATACGAAGCTGCCTTTGGATGCTGGTGGAAGTGGTATCCCGCTGCAATAGGGCCTGCCTCTCGATGAAACGATCTTCTCTGGGAGTAGTCTGCCTAGGCCGACCTGACCGTGGCCTCTTCAACGCTGTTGGTCGCCCTAAAACGCTGATTCAGTCTAACAATAACTGAATGATGCACACCAAGTCGTCGCGCCACTTCAGCCTTTGCAATGCCATCTTGTATCCACGCAATCGCCCTGGTTTTGTCAAAGGTGCTAGTTTTTTTCTTCGTGGTGGCATGGTGAGAAAAGGGCTGACAGTAACCAACCCCGCGCTTAAACAGCCAAAAGAAGGGGCATAAAACTCACTTGAGAGACTGCTCTTGCACGGGAAAAAAAGAATTTTTCATTTTACACATCTTGTGTCGCCAGCAAGCTTGATGCAAAACAGGCACAGTTAACGCAACTTTGCACTTTTTATCCCGCGCGGTAACGAGGTCACCAAGACCCCCGTGCGCACTACCAGTTGACACAGGCTGGATTACACACTGCTGTGTGAGATTCCATCATTAATAATGATAATGGTAATAGCAGTAATAATGATAGTGACAACAAGAACAATAATAATGATAATAATAATAATGATAATAAAAATGTTATTTAATAATAATAATGATAATAATTTGAAAACCATTACTCATACTATGAACGATAAATAACAATGTGATAATACTAGAGAGAGAGAGAGAGAGAGAGAGAGAGACAGACAGACAGACAGACAGACTGTCCAGACAGAGACAGAGACAGAGAGAGACAGAGAGACAGAGAGAGAATGAGACACAGAGAGAGATTTTGTTGTTACGTCTGTTTCTATTGTTGTATTCTGCTCAGACTGGTTTTATGTACATCTTTTTTCCTCTTTTACCCTGTACAGTTTGGTTTTATTCATACAGACTGATTTTATGTCCCGCCCCCCTCTACCCCTTTTTATATCCCCCCCCCCCCCCCCCCCCCCCCCTTTTTTTTTTTTTTTTTGTGGACAAGTTGCCTTTAAGAACCTATTCTTGTTTTACCCTGTATGGATTGGATTAGTACCTTGTTTACCTTCTATTCCAGTGGTTGCAGGTTTTAGTGTTATTCACCTTTAAAGGTTTTGCAAGAGTCATTCAATGTATTCCATAGCTGATGTATTTAGCCAACTGCCTTTGCTGCCTCCACACACACACACACACACACACACACACACACACACACACACACACACACACACACACACACTTTTTTTTTCCCTTTTTGCAACTGTTCTATATACAATTGTTTACTTAATCTTTTTACAGTTTAGTTATTCTTTTAATTCTTGGGGATTACAAGAAGTCTTATGAAACAGAAATATATATGGTTTTAATAATCATTTTACCAGCTGCAGGTGGTTATACATCTATCACAGTATATCATAGGTACAGCCAATGATTTTGTGTCTTCATAGTGATGCCTTACAGTAAGGACCCTCACAAATGATGACTGGGCTCACAAAGGACTTGGTTTACAGTAAGGACCCTCACAGTCAATATCACAAGTGATGACTGGGGCTCACAAAGGACTTGGTTTACACTCAGTAAGGACCCTCACAGTCAATATCACAAAATATGACTGGGCTCACACAAAGGACTTGGTTTACAGTAAGGACCCTCACAGTCAATATCACAAGTGATGACTGGGCTCACAAAGGACTTGGTTTACACTCAGTAGGACCCTCACAGTCAATATCACAAATGATGCCTGGGCTCACACAAGGACTTGGTTTACAGTAAGGACCCTCACAGTCAATATCACAAGTGATGACTGGGCTTACAAAGGACTTGGTTTACACTCCGTAAGGACCCTCACAGTCAATATCACAAATGATAACTGGGCTCACAAAGGACTTGGTTACAGTAAGGACCCTCACAGTCAATATCACATGACTGGGCTCACAAAGGACTTGGTTTACAGTAAGGACCCTCACAGTCAATATCACAAGTGATGACTGGGCTCACAAAGGACTTGGTTTACAGTAAGGACCCTCACAGTCAATATCACAAGTGATGACTGGGCTCACAAAGGACTTGGTTTACAGTAAGGACCCTCACAGTCAATATCACAAGTGATGACTGGGCTCACAAAGGACTTAGTTTACAGTAAGGACCCTCACAGTCAATATCACAAGTGTGATGACTGGGCTCACAAAGGACTTGGTTTACAGTAAGGACCCTCACTGTCAATATCACAAGTGATGACTGGGATCACAAAGGACTTGGTTTACAGTAAGGACTCTCACAGTCAATATCACATGACTGGGATCATAAAGGACTTAGTTTACAGTAAGGACCCTCACAGTCAATATCACATGACTGGGCTCACAAAGGACTTGGTTCACAGTAAGGACTCTCACAGTCAATATCACAAGTGATGACTGGGATCACAAAGGACGTGGTTTACAGTAAGGACCCTCACAGTCAATATCACATGACTGGGCTCACAAAGGACTTGGTTTACGTAAGGACCCTCACAGTCAATATCACATGACTGGGATCACAAAGGACTTGGCAGATTCTGACTTTGGTTAGAATGCAGACCAATAACATACTCACCCTTTGATTTTACTTCCTTGATGCAAGACTGGAATACAGATGATATAGGACAGACTGATGCAGCAGAAAATAGAGTTCAAGCTGAACTATGGCTTCTGACTTCATATAGTGACTTTGACTATCAGTTATTAATTAACTTGAATACTTATTACCATGTGTTGGGACTCTTTTCTTTTAAGGTGAAAATTATCAACTGTCCCTTTCAGCCTTTAGTCAACAACATTCTTGACTTCACTTTTTTGTCATGAAAAAGGCACCACAGCTTTTTATGAGAATGTAAAAAGGCACGATAAAATGTAATCCTTGGAGTGTTAAGGCCTTTTTCTGGCTTACAGATTCATCCCATGGCAGTCTGTACACTCACATGGGCCTTCAAACTGGTTAAAGCCCAGGGACAACTATAGGTAGAGAGGTTACACTTCTTATAAAAGAATGACAAATGTTGCAGACAGAGGAACAGGTTGTTGCTTCACATCTAGCTATCTTATCACTCACACCCATAGGGCACAGGTCTGCACCAAATCATCACCCATAGGGCACAGGTCTGCACCCACATCATCATCCATATCACACAGGTCTGCACCACATCATCACCCATATTACACAGGTATGCACCACATCATCATCCATATTACACAGGTATATGCACCACATCATCACCCATATCACACAGGTATACACCACATCATCACCCATATCACACAGGTATGCAACACATCATCCATATCACACAGGTCTGTACCACATCATCATCCATGTCACACAGGTATGCACCACATCATCATCCATGTCACACAGGTCTGCACCACATCATCACCCATATCACACAGGTATGCACCACATCATCACCCATAACACACAGGTCTGCACCACATCATCATCCATGTCACACAGGTCTGCACCACATCATCACCCATATCACACAGGTATGCACCACATCATCACCGTATCACACAGGTATGCACCACATCATCACCGTATCACACAGGTCTGCACCACATCATCCCCCATATCACACAGGTATGCACCAAATCATCACCGTATCACACAGGTATGCACCACACATCATCCCCCATATCACACAGGTCTGCACCACCATATCACCACCGTATCACACAGGTATGCACCACATCATCCCCCATATCACACAGGTCTGCACCATATCACCGCCGTATCACACAGGTATGTACCACATCATCACCTATATCACACAGGTCTGCACCACATCATCACCCATATCACACAGGTATGTACCACATCATCACCTATATCGCACAGGTATGCACCACATCATCACCCATATGGCACAGGTCTGCACACATCATCACCCATATCACAGAGGTATACACCACATCAACTGGGAGGTGGGATGCAGTGGTAGGCGGTGGGGGTGGGGTGCAGAGTCGGGGAGGGGGGTAGGTGTTTAAAATTTGAAAAACAAATAATCATTAACTTGTCATTCCTATCCTCTCATAATGTTTGTGGTGTGTGCATGTGTGCACACGCTTGTGCATGTGCGTGCTCATTTTCAGGAAATGGTGCAACAGCCCGACTTTTTTAACATACCGTGATCTTTTCAGCCATTTTACCACCAATACCTTATTGCAACATTTATTCTGCTGATCTGTCATCAGTCATTTATCCACTGATCTGTCTGATTTACATATTTCCTGATTTATCAACTGATCTTATTCTATATGATTCTTTATTCATGCTCATGTATTCAATCATTTAGTCTTTTTATTCATCCATTTATCTATATACCCAGTACTTAATTTGTGTGTGTGTGTGTGTGTGTGTGTGTGTGTGTGTGTGTGTGTGTGTGTGTGTGTGTGTGTGTGTGTGTGTGTGTGTGTTATTCTGTTGTTATTCAGTGGTTACATTAATTTAGAATTTCCATATTTTGTGTTACATTCCACTTCTGATGTGATATCAATAAATTCTAGTGATGTTGATTAGTTTCCTTACAACCCCAGCCTACTTCATCTTACAAGAGTAACAATGACTTTGGTTTATGTGTAGGATGAATGAAGTAGATGCAGGGTGGGGTGGGGGATGGGAGTTTGAAATATTATCTAATATCTGTCATCAACATGAACTGAGCCAGGCTGATTTTCCATCAAGCTTTTCTGTCATCCTTTGAATCCAGAGATTTTTCTGTTTGGGGAATCTCTGATGGCTGTAAGATTCTGATGCGCATATGATTATATGTGTTTTTTGGTAGATTATGGGTCATAGTGAAAAGAAAATAAATATATAATTGGATAGGTTATGGGTCACAGTGTAAAGCAAATAAATGTTTGCATAGATTATGGGTCACAGTGTAAAGCAAATACACATATATATACATGTTTATGTAGATTATGGGTCACAGTATAAAGCAAATAAATGTTTGCACATATGGGTAACAAGTGTCAAGCTAATAAATGTATGTTTGCAGAGATTATGGGCCATAGTGTAAAGCAAATAAATATGTTTTCATAGATTATGGGTCACAGTGTAGCTAATAAATTTTATGTTTGCATAGATTATGGGTACAGTGTAAAGCAAATTTTATATATATTTGCAGACATTATGGGTTATAGTGTAAAGCATATTAATATATTTTTGCGTAGACTATGGATCACAGTGTAAAGCAAATAAATACATGTTTGCATAGATTATGGGTCATAATGTAAAGCAAATAAATGTTTGCATAGATTATGGGTCATAGTGTAAAGCAAATGTTTGCATAGATTCTGGGTCATAGTGTAAAGCAAAATATGTTTATGTAGATTATGGGTCACAGATTATGGGCCACAGTGTAAAGCAAATAAATATGTTTGCACAGGTTGTGGGTCACAGTGTAAAGCAAATAAAAATATGTTTGCATAGATTATGGGTCACAGTATAAAGCAAAAAATGTTTGCTTAGGTTATGGGTCACAGTGTAAAGCAAATAAATGTGTTTGCATAGATTCTGGGTCATAGTGTAAAGCATATATTTGCATAATGGGTCATAGTGTAAAGCAAATAATATATGTTGCATAGATTATGGGTCATAGTGTAACACAAATAAATTATATGTTTGCTTAGATTATGGGTCACAGTGCGTGTGTGTGTGTGTAACTCTGTGTGTGTGTGTGTGTGTGTGTGTGTGTGTGTGTGTGTGTGTGTGTGTGTGTGTGTGTGTGTGTGTGTGCATGCGTGCGCATATCTGTCTGTATGTGTGTGCGAGTGAATGTGTGTGTGTGTGTGTGTGTGTGTGTGTGTGTGTTATGTGTGTGTGTGTGTGTGTGTGTGTGTGTGTGTGTGTGGTATTAAATTGTGCTGGATTGATTTCACAGGCACATGTATATCCTGTACAAGATACATTGTGCTGGATGGATTTCACAGGTATGTATATGTTGCATTGAAAGTGTACGGGCGTGGAAAGTGTACGGGCCAATCGTGGAATGTATACATTCCATGGATCAGCCGTGGTATACATTCCACGATTTTTGCCCGTGGAGAGTACACTTTCCACGGCAGTACACTTTCAATGCAACATATACAAAATATATCCTGTACAAGATTACATTGTGCTGGATTGATTTCACAGGTATGTATGTATATCCTGTACAAGATTACATTGTGCTGGATTGATTTCACAGGGTATGTATGTATATCCTGTACATGATTACATTGTGCTGGATTGATTTCACAGGTATGTATGTATATCCTGTACATGATTACATTGTGCTGGATTGATTTCACAGGTATGTATGTATATCCTGTACAAGATTACATTGTGCTGGATTGATTTCACAGGTATGTATACAAAATATATCCTGTACAAGATTACATTGTGCTGGATTGATTTCACAGGTATGTATGTATATCCTGTACAAGATTACATTGTGCTGGACTGGTGTACATCTATACGATCCTGTATATATAGAATTGCATTGTGCTGATTGACTTTATATGTACATTCTATAATATTATTATATTAGTAGGTAGCGGCAGCCGAAGCAGCGCTCTGTCAACAACTGCTACTTTGCTCATTTTCCACGCACCTTTATGTTCATGTTCTTGCATGTTGTGGTTTGAACAATGTGTCAAAATAAAGTTCAACATTTCCTCTTTTGAATGAGTGTTATTTAAGTATGAATGTTTTGTGAAGAAATAAATACTTAAGAGAGAATGAGGTGTGTGATCCGCGTACTTCCGTCACGCGTCCGGCGCTCGCGGCCATTTTCGGTCAAGTCAACTTTGACACAGTGCACTTTCTACCAAACATTGAAGAGTACAGACAATGCACATGGCCATATGAGGTACCAAAATAAAGGGAATTTAATGTAGAATTTTATTGTCAGAGGGGAAATTTAAATATTGTAAAAATGAAAATACGGGACGAAGTTTTAGTAAAATTTCCGGCAATTTTAGCGAATTTCGGATAAAAATAACGATCATAGACACATGATTCCTGTACTCATAATGAAGTATAGACCGTACCCTTTCGATTGAGGTACAAGGTTAATGTGTTCATTGCCTGTCCTAGTCAATTCAGCCAATCAAAACGAGTGACCCGTGGACCAAATTGTCGCCTGCGCATGTGCGTTCAAAACGAAACATGGATAATACCCACTCGAACTTCGAAGAACAAAATCTTGAGAAATTTCGCAAGGAAATCCGTAAGAATCACAACATATTGCACAGAAATGATGTTTTGGTATATTATTGTCATTCTACACTATTTATTTTCAATTGATTAAAAAATATTAGCGAAAAAATCAGTTGTGTAGTGAATGCCGAAAGTATAAATTCTCACTTGACAGAAAATTGGGTTTCAGTCACTTATTTTTTTTTTTACAAAGTTTACGTATAAATGACATTTTAACACATTAGTGATTTTAGTCATCATAGTTTGATGTTTTATCTTACTATTGTATTGTTTTTTTCCACTTTTGACATTTTGGTTTAGGTGTTGAAAACAAAGAAAAAGTGAACAATCGTGTTTTGCCGATGAACTTAAAGGGAACTAACTCACTTCAATCTGGTCGTTCGACAAACGCGATCGCTTCAAGTTTCGAAGAAGAAAATGTTTTCGAACAACTAACACGATGAAAATTCCCTAATTGCTATTGACGATGGACCCATATAACACACATTTTTATTGTTAAGCCCCGTTAATACAAATGCGGACAAAAAGTCTTGAATCAATGTGAAGTTGTATTCTTTTTTTCACTAGTGCTGAGTAGGCCTGTAACCAATTTTAATTATCAGAGGAATATTCTCTCCTGATAAGGAATATTGAAAATGATGATTCTCAATGTTTACCATATACTATCAATGTAATGTTTCAATATTTATATCAAGATGGGATCCTCTGTTTTATGCAATCAAATGCATTTTTAGTCTGGTGAAAATTACACACACACACACACACACACACACACACACACACACACACAGAGGCTGGCACATAAAGGCAGACACCCACATGCTCAAATAAGCATGCACAAAACATATTTACACATACACCTCTTCCTGTTTTCTTGCGTGAATTCATAATATCCTATATGTGAAGTGCATACATGCATGTGCAAGCACACACACACACACACACACACACACACACACACACACACACACACTTTTTTTTTCTTGTCTGTTTTGCTTTTTTATGAGCGCACATAATATATATATCAACAATTGTGTGTGTGTCTGTGCTGTGGAGGGGGGGGGGGTAGCAACTGACTTGGTGACTACATACATCGAAGAAAGACACCATAGCACCATCATATGATGACGAGAGAAACAAACCCATCTCTGTATGGTTCAGCAGCAAAATATGAGCAGGAAAAAAGTGATCTTCTTCGCCTGTCTGCTGAAAAGGCTCCTCAGCTTCGGAAGCAGCATGTCCAGGCAGAGATAGGTAGTATTAGCCGGAAAAGTATTATTCTGGAAGAAAACCGGCAGAAAAAAAAGAAGCAGCACTGGCTCGAAGAACTAATAAGATCAATGAAATAGTGAGGCAGATGCAAGTTCATAGGGGACCATGCTGCACTGCAGCTGATGTCAACCGTTTGCTGCTCATGTATCGCACACGCAAAGATCAGGCTGCAGCACTATGATCTGACATTCAGTACCACAGGGTGATTCTTGGAAAAAAATCTCCACTCCTGCAATTATGGGGGTACAGTCCAGGTGCTGAGTGCCAGACTCAAAAGCTTTTTAGCAGAAAATTCTGTGCGTATCACCTCCAATCCTGCTTCAGCTACATGTCCTGCTAGTGGCAAACACCCTGGAATTGTCGTCCTGCTGTTCCTCCTGCGGATGATTGTGTGCCTGCTGCTGCTGCAGCCAACTTCCAACCTGCTACAGCTGTTGAAGTAAATCATCCAGCACCACATTCTCCAAATCCTTCAGATCTTGCTCCTGCTTCTCTCCCCCCTCAAGGAAACGCTGGTCATCATTGTGGCCATGGTCCTGCTCCACCATCCACAAAGAAACCCCAGAGACTTCAGGGTGCTGCTCAAAGCCCGTCTCCTGAATCTTTCAACTGTGCAAATCCACACGGTGATGGACACCAGTCGTCTTTCACCAAGTACCAGTTTGGCAAGTTGGGAGATTTGGTTGCCTTCCATTACGATGACGACTTCTACATTGGTGAAGTTGTTGAAGTCATCTCTCCAGAGTGGGTAAAATCAAATCAAGAAGTGCAGCATTAGGAAGACAGCATTTGCTTGGCCCAAAGTTGCAGACAAATGGAAGGTCCATAGAAACTTTTGTGTTTGCCTGTGGGAAGGACATCAGCATTGCTCCCATCTCATCTTCAGGCAGAACATGGCACGTTGAAACCATGGGTTTGCTCATGAAGAAGCATATGGACTTCAGAGCTCTGTTTGTATACATTTAATGCTTTACCACACCATGAAACCTACCTCAGAGGGGAAAAGACATCAAAAAGTGTGCTGTATAGACCTCTATTATTCAAGTCACCAAATATGTACTTTCAATAGCTGAGGCAGTGACATTTCTTCTGCTTGTATAATGTTGTTTTTTTTTCTCCTCAGAATAATAGCAAGAAGCTGTACTGAATTTGACTTCAGTGCACTTCAAAAAAGTAAATGCAACCATAGGCCCTAGTGTTTTATGTGAAAATCCCCATGTTGGGGTCATTTTTTTTCCAAAATTTTTTTTCTAACTGAAAATATGAAATTGAAAATAACGGCCATTGTGAAACAGGAAAATCTGGTAAATATTACATAATCTGACATGTAAAAACTGGTTTTTATATTCTTATTATTGACCATATGAAAGGAAACACATCTCCAGATAGACAACACTAAGTTTTAGGCAACTTTCTATTGATTCTTGTCTTCAAGACTTGCACATGTTTGACACTTATGGCATTTCAGGTCATCTGGCGGCCATTTTGAAACAGTAAAAACTGGTAATATTAGGCAAAAAAAAATGTAATTGCATGTACTTATTGGAATTATCAATATACATCACAGTACCAAATACTGAGGCAATATCTGGAGTGGTTTAAAAGTTATGACAGTTTATTGTATATTTGTTGTGAATATGGTCCGTCGCTGCACTTTTTGCACATTTTAGCAAAAGTAAGCCTCCATATTTCATAATTTTGAACTCCCTTGTGCCTACAAAAAATTGGACTTACACTACATATTTAGTACACTGGAACAATGACAGAAAATATGAGTCTCAAATAATTTTGTTAAAATTACAGAGCCTCAAAAATGGTACAATGTGCAAATGTGACATTTTTTTTAAATGTAAAAATAGTCATTTTTGGCTTGTCGCTGAAGAAAAACTATGTCTACTATTGGTATGTGTATTTGTTTTACTGTAAATACATGTTGAGGTCTGCAAGTTTGTAAAAAATGAGCTGTGTGTTTTGCGTTGTTTGGCTGTTCCAGGTCTTCAAAGTTGCTCCAAATCGCCATTTTGACTAATGTTTTGGAAGTGTCAAAACCTAATATTAGTATCATGACATAGGATGACATTGTGCTGGGCTGATTTCAAATGCGGATGTATATCATATGTGATATAGGATTACATGGGTTCATTTTATATGTATGTGTACATCCTGTAACTTAAGATGTAGGACTGCATTGTGCTGAAATGATTTCATATGTACATGTATATCCTGTGTGATTTAGGATCATATTGTGCTGGGTTGATTTTTCATGTACATGTATATTCTGTATGATATAGGATTACATTATGCTGGGTTGATTTTATATGTACAAGTGTATTCTGTATGATACAGGATTATTTTGTGCTGGATTAATTTTATGTAATGCATGTTCTGTATCAGTGTATGATATAGAATTATATTATGTTGAATTTATTCTACACATTTATGATAATAATCATGGTAAAAAAATACACCAATCTTTTCTTTCAAATTCTGTCAAATGTAGGAAAATAGTATTGAAACGCGTCTACTTTTCATGGAAGGAAATGAAGGATCAGTTTTTTGGCAGTGTGAGCATATACACTGCCCAGTCCAGCCAGTTACAAACTGTCACAGTGGGCAAAGTGCTTCCACTGTAGCTGATGGGATCAAATTAGCAGGTACACCACCGCCCATGATGAGGCAACTCTCACACATTAATGCACAACAAGCTCATAAAGGATTTGAACCCCTCCACATTAATGCACGACAAGCTCATAAAGGATTTGAATCCCTCATACTCATAGCCACATTAGTCTCAAACTCAGAACTGAGCACCCAAAGGGACAACACAGAATCAGTTCAGACCCCCTCACAGTCATCAAGTCACACAAGTCTCATACAGAGAACCAAGCACCAAAGGGACAACACAGAATCAGTTCAGGCCTCCTCATAGTCATAGTCACACAAGTCTCATACTGAGAACCAAGCACCCAAAGGGAGAATGCAGCATCAATTCAGGCCTCCTCACAGTCACACCAGTCTTATAGTATGAGACTTGTGTGACTTCTCAGTACGAGTCATACTGAGAACCAAGCACCCAAAGGGAGAACAGTATTAATTCAGGTCCCCTCATAGTCACAGAAGTCTCATAGCCAGAACTAAGCGCCTAAAGGGAGAACACAGTATTAGTTCAGGCCTCCTCATAGTCATAGTCACACAAGTCTCATACTCAGAACTAAGCACCCAAAGGAGAACACAGTATTAGTTTCAGGCCTCCTCATAGTCACACAAGTCTCATACTCAGAACTAAGCGCCTAAAGGAAGAACACAGTATTAGTTCAGGCCTCTTCATATTTCAGGCCATCAGACAAAATGGTGCAACACAGCTGCAGGCACTACAGGAAGTTGCCCTGACCAAAGCAACAGACATCTGCCAAGTACACAGCAAAATCTGACTCTGAAAGCTGCAACTTGCCCTGACCAAAAGAACAGACACCTGTCAATAGTGTCATCAATGGTTACGCCACCTTCAACTAGATATTTGTATTCTCTCTCTCTCTCTCTCTCTCTCTCTCTCTCTCTCTCTCAAATCTAAAATTCATCACCATCATCCAAAGAGTGTCCTCAATCAACACACTGATTATTCTGACACTTGTAACGGGATGGGGGGGATGGGGGGGGGGGGGGGGGCACAAAAGAAGAAAAAAGAAAAAAAAAGTACTAACTTGTGACTGCTGGTGGAGTTCACGAGCTCGACGTGAACACGCTTAGAGACGGGGCTCCAACCACAGCCTCAGTCAGTGAATCGTTCCACTCAGGGATGGTTCCCGGAGGAACGAATAACTCCGGTAGTCCCGTCGACACTAAGTCTTGCAAGCTGCCCCGAGTGTGCTCTTCTGTCCCTCTCCTTAGGTGCTCTCAACTTTGGCTCCTAAGATTGACGAAGTTTGCCCAAATCCACCTGGACCATGTTAATGATTTTGTACATGATGGTGTGCCTTGCGATACTACGTCGGCTTTGCGGGGATGTCCATCCGAGGTGGTGTAACATGCTGGTGACGCTAGCGGTTCTGTTAACGATTTAAAACGAAACGTGCTGATCTTCGTTGCACGGCCTCAATTTTTGTGATCTGTCCTTTGTACTGTAGGGGTCCCACACAGTCGCCTACTTGCATATCAAGAACAGGCCGCGCCATTGCTGTCTGTCTGGGTCTGCTGTCACTGACTCTGAGGTTTCTTCAGTATGATACGTATGATACAAAGCAAACTTACCGCCATTCAAGTGGGTGTGAGTCCTGCCACGAAAATAGGACACTGCCTTTGTTACATAAAAATCAGACAGTTGCCCACGTCCATTGCCTGAAGTTGAAAACGGAAGTGACGACACTCTCGCAGCTTCCCCTAGGCCCTAGGCTGCCGCGCGCACGTCAACACACCGCGAGCTCGTGCATCATCACCCCTGACATCCGTTAGGCCTAGCAGGTTGACAAGGCAGCAGGGATAGAGCGAGGGGAAATCCAGCCACTGTCTGACGGTAGTCATGCTTCAACAACACGCAGGTCAAGAAATAAACAGCGCCTTCCCTGTTGGGGAAAATGGTATGGGCACAGACAAATAGAGGGACGGGGGTGTGGAGGGAGGGGTTGGGGGGGAAGCTCATAAACATGGTGGTCAAATTTTCTCCACACCCCAGTCCCACCCCACCTGTCGTACGTTTGCATAATGATTTTATGCCACAGGTATGCTGCACAACCTTTTGACTGCTCTGTAGAATTCCTCGTTTATTTTTGTCAGTATAATATTGAGGGCGCGCAGCATAAAAACAGTATTACTTCCGGTAATACTTATCTGGAGGGTAAATGATCTAGCTTAGCCTTGAAGTAAAAATGTATAAAAATTCCTGCTGTAACAAAACGATGTTAGTAATGAATTCTAAGGTTTTATAATGCTACCTCTAAGCATAGATCTAAAAAAAAAAATGTGCATGCAGGCTAGTTTTGACGAAACCTAGTCTCTAGACTATTAGATTCATATTTTGGGTATTGTGTAGAAGTGAACAGACTGTCAGCGTTTTTTTTACTTCATAATCATAAAAAAATTGTGAAAACCCTGTTTTATCACCTCTACTCTTCAGTATTCAAGTGTGGGCAATTAAGCTTACTGTGATTTTAATCGTTCATCATAGTTTGTTATTTAGCTCAGTGGTTTGTTTTGCAAATCACATACTCTACATTTTTCTAAGACTTACGTGCTTCCTCGGATATGGAGATCACACTACATGACCATATTCCAGGGCTGGTCTATAACAGGGGATGTACAAAGTGGTACCGTTACATCTTCGATTTTGACATGGGTAGGAGCAACAATCCCTGCCGATGTTCGCCTCTCTCTCTCTCTCTCTCTCTCTCTCTCTCTCTCTCTCTTAATCTCAGAAGCCTAATTATAATCGTCTGATCGAAAGTCGGATATCTTTGTCTGAGCTATGATTCCTGAATCTCTCTCCACATCTGTAAGTTGTAGTTCACAACCGTCAGTCTTATGTTTATAATTGGGATTCTTGTTACCAATAGATATGCTTTTTACATTTTTATATCTCTCCAGTTCTGTAAGTTGTAGTTCATAACCTTCATTCTTATGTTTATAATTGGGATTCCTGTTACCAATACATATGATTTCACATTTCATCTCCTCTCTCCACATCTGTAGGTTGACAACCTTCAGTTTTGTTTTATCACAGGGATTATTGTTACCCATAGCCTATATATGATTTCATATTTGTACATCTCTCTCCACATCTGCACGTTGTACTTCATGATTTTCAATCTCATGTTTTTATCATTGGAATTATTGTTACCAATATATATGATTTCACATTCTTAAATCTCTCTCCATATCTGTAGGTGGTAGTCACAACTTTCAATCTTATGTTTATCATTGGAATTATTGTTACCAAAGTATACGACTTTACGCTTTTAAATCTGTCTCCACATATGTAGGTTGTTAGTTCACAACCTTCCATCTTATGTTTATCATTGGATTATTGTTACCGATAGGCTATACATGATTACACATTTTAAAATCTCTCTCCACATCTGTAGGTCGTAGTTCACAACCCTCAATTGGGATTACTGTTACCAATACATTTCATTTCAAAATTTTCATCACTGAAATTTTATTTGCCAGTTGGTTGTTCACCGGACAAGCTTAATTATCAATTTTATTGGTTAAATTAGACCTGTCTCTATCTAAAACAATGCTACAATAAGCTCTCACGTTATCAGCGATTCTTAAAGCAGTTTATGACATCAGGCCTATCATTTCTAAAAACGCTATACCACACCATCTAAGTCTCCAGACCACACTGAGCTGGATGAACAGTTGTTGGATAACTTCATGAATGACTAAGATGAAAGGGGTTAGGCTGAGGGTCGTGGAGACGACTCAGCAGATGTCTGACCTGCGCATTAGCCCATCCAACCACCTGACATTGTCTGTGCCTGTCATCATTGTATATCGCGTTGATTGTGTGTGTGTGTGTGCACGAGCGTGTGTATATGTGTATGTCTGTGTGTGTGCCAGTGTATGCTCTGTGAGTGTGTGTGTGTGTGTGTGTGTGTGTGTGCGTGTGTGTGTGTGTGTGTGTGTTTGCACATGTGCCTGTGTGTGCATGCATATTTATATGCGCGTGTGTACATATGTGTATGTGCACACACATGAGTGTGCATATGTGTGTGTGTGAGCGCGCACGTGTTTTGTGTGTGTGTGTGTACGTGTATGTGTGTGTGTGCGCGCGCGCGCGCGCATGTGCCCGCGTGCACACACACATGCGCGATTATTTGTGGCTAACGAATCTTCAGAAGATGATACATTGATCAGTATCAACAACAATAATGTTGATGTTGTTGATGATGATAATGCTAAATGGTGAAAATCGACATAATTGTAATAAATATAATGCTCTGAAATGAGAACATTAGAAGATGAATCCCCAAACACTACATTGAATACCATTGGTAAAATTTGTGCTCCGATTCAACAGCACAGCCACTGGAAAAAAAAAAAAAAAAAAAAGGGGGGGGGGGGGGGGGGGGGGGGGGGGGGGGGGGGGGGATTTGGAATGCCATATCTGTATTTATGTATGATGTGGCAGTGTGAGGCCCAGGTACGGCACCCAGTGGAATTTGACCATTCAGCATCATTATCCAGTCCTCCATTGTGCTGACATGTCAGACAGGATGTGCCAGATGTCAGGTCAGGCTCTGTGCTGTGGGACAGTAGGCAGTTTGAAATCAAGTGTTGTTCATCCCAGTTTGCAAGATCCCAGTTTGAGAGATCCGGTAGAGGATCATAGCCCTTCAGATTAGGAGGTCAGTCATGTGGAAAGACGTGCTGATGGTGGCTGTAACCGCTCTGTCACAGAGATCCGGTAGAACAGCACAGTCCAGTCATGTGGAAAGACGTGCTGATGATGACTATAACCGCCCTGTCACAGAGATCCGGTAGAACAGCACAGACCAGTCATGTGGAAAGACGTGCTGATGATGACTATAACCACCCTGTCACAGAGATCCGGTAGAACAGCACAGACCAGTCATGTGAAAGACGTGCTGATGATGACTATAACCACCCTGTCACAGAGATCCGGTAGAACAGCACAGACCAGTCATGTGGAAAGACGTGCTGATGATGACTATAACCGCCCTGTCACAGAGATCCGGTAGAACAGCACAGGCCAGTCATGTGGAAAGACGTGCTGATGATGACTATAACCGCCCTGTCACAGAGATCCGGTAGAACAGCACAGGCCAGTCATGTGGAAAGACGTGCTGATGATGACTATAACCACCCTGTCACAGAGATCCGGTAGAACAGCACAGGCCAGTCATGTGGAAAGACGTGCTGATGGTGACTATAACCGCCCTGTCACAGAGATCCGGTAGAACAGCACAGGCCAGTCATGTGGAAAGACGTGCTGATGATGACTATAACCGCCCTGTCACAGAGATCCGGTAGAACAGCACAGACCAGTCATGTGGAAAGACGTGCTGATGATGACTATAACCGCCCTGTCACAGAGATCCGGTAGAACAGCACAGGCCAGTCATGTGGAAAGACGTGCTGATGATGACTATAACCACCCTGTCACAGAGATCCGGTAGAACAGCACAGGCCAGTCATGTGGAAAGACGTGCTGATGATGACTATAACCGCCCTGTCACAGAGATCCGGTAGAACAGCACAGGCCAGTCATGTGGAAAGACGTGCTGATGATGACTATAACCGCCCTGTCACAGAGATCCGGTAGAACAGCACAGACCAGTCATGTGGAAAGACGTGCTGATGGTGACTATAACCGCCCTGTCACAGAGATCCGGTAGAACAGCACAGGCCACCATCATGTGGAAAGACGTGCTGATGATGACTATAACCACCCTGTCACAGAGATCCGGTAGAACAGCACAGACCAGTCATGTGGAAAGACGTGCTGATGATGACTATAACCACCCCTGTCACCATTCCGGTAGAACAGCACAGGCCAGTCATGTGGAAAGACGTGCTGATGATGACTATAACCACCCTGTCACAGAGATCCGGTAGAGAGGTCCCAGTCCTCCAGCGCAGGAGCCGGTGACAATCGGCTCTCATTCCATTTCAGTGAAAAGAAGTATGCTTGGTATTATTTCCAGTAACCTAACCAGGCCTTCAAGTTCACTAAAAATTGTAGACTGAACATCATCTACCTGTCTTTATCGTTTTCCATTTAACATTATCTACCTAAATTTATTATGTTCCCCTGAATTCCTTTTACATGTGTGTGTGTGTGTGTGTGTGTGTGTGTGCGTGCGTGTGTGTGCGCGCGCGCGCGCGTGTGTGTGTGTGTGTGTATGTGTGTGGGTTGTAGGTTTGTGTATAATGTACTCTCACCCCCTTCGTCTGGGGCTAAGGTCTATGAATGATTAAACACATCCAAATCAATCTCTCTCTCTCTCTCTCTCTCTCTCTCTCTCTCTCCTCTCTCTCTCCTCCTCCTCCTGCCTCTTTGTCCTCATTCGGGAGTTACTGACCTGGGGGGGAGGGGGACAAAAGGGGGGAGGGAGAGAAGACGGGAGGGGCATCAGAATAGAATAATAGATTTTGCGCATCATGAGAACGCTAAAATAGACAGCGTGGATCGGATGTGTGGGGGGGGGGGGGGTGGGGGGGGGGGGGGGGGGGGGGGGGGGGGGGGGGGGGGGGGGGGGGGGGGTCGGGTGGGAGGGTCGGGAAAGGGGGGGAGGGGGGTGCAAAGGCCTAACAGTTTCATGAGGCAAGATACGCTAGTCACAATTGTTTGATTCTCTGCCATGATTGCATTAGCCCACCTCTCAAAAAACGAGACACTCGGACTATGTCCATCATCATCTGTCAATCAGCGAGAAAAGGGAAGAGGGTGGAAGGAACAGTCGTCGGCTACCTGGCAGGTTCAAAAGCTTTCTCCACTGCATCCTCTCTTGGATGAGGGTGGATATGTTCTGTCAGGTCAGATAAAACATTTCCTAATGTAATTCCTGCTCCCCTCGCCCCCCCCCCCCCCCCCCCCCCCCCCCCCTTCCCCTTCCCTTTCTCTTGGATGAGGGAGGAAGTGTTCTTTCAAGTTAGGAAAAGATTTCTTTTTGTAACCCTCACACTCGTCCGCCTCTCTCTCTCTCTCTCTCTCTCTCTCTCTCCTCTCTCGTGCAGCAAAACTACTCAGTCCAGCTGTATCTCCAACAACAGACGAAAAACTAAAGCGCTGAACATACTTCTCTGAGTAGCAGGTGGAATCAGCAAGGCATCATTTATGTTTACCATCTTGACAACTGCTATGCCATGTTATATCAGTGTCCCTTTTTACAACATCGAACAGCTTTTCTGGCTCGACAAAATTCCTTCTTCCCTACCCATGCATTGATCTATACAAAACAAGCCTAGCTTACTCTGGACCATTTGTCTGGAACTCATTTCCACCAAATCTACAAAATACGAATACTTGAAAACTTTCAAGAAACATTTGCATAAACGCTTTTTAATGCCTCAGTAATTTGATTATTCGATTAAAATCATTGGCGCCCATTCGTAAAGTCATCTATAAACCGTACCTTGAATACATCGTCTAAACTATATAACCTACTACGTTAAAATCGCTCATCCCTACTCCCAATCTGTCTACCATCCCCTTTTCTCCCCCTCTTCCTACCATTCTCTCCGCCCCCTGCCCCCCCCCCCCCCCCCCCCCCCGACCTCTCTCTCTGTTTGTTTTGTTTGTTTTTTGTAAGTTTCCTTCTGTCCCCCCCCCCCCCCCCCCCCCCCCCCATGTCATTATTAGTTTATGACTATTTTGCTTATCATGGTAGAATTTGATTACCATGGTGAATTGTCAGTATGAATGATATGTGTTGAAATAATATATGCATACCAAGGACGGATTGTAAGACAAGGCTTTGGCCTAAAATCTTCATCATTGCGTATTAAAGATCAATCAATCAATCAAACTCTCTCTCTCTCTCTCTCTCTCCTCTCTCTCTCTCTCTTTCTGACAGAGGAAGTGTCTTTTCAAATTAGCAAACAGATTCCCCAGTTTAAACCTTCCCCCCCCCCCCCCCCCCCCTTCTTGGATTCTCTCTCTCCTCTCTCTCTCTCTCTCTCTCTCTCCTGATGAGGCTGAGGAGTGTTTCGTTCAAGTTAGGTAAAGATTTTCAGTTGAAAACTCGCTCTCTCGTCCTTTACCTCCTCCCCCCCCCGACCCACCCCCACCCCACCCCCCCACCCTCCAACCCCCATCCCCCCCGCCCCCGTTTCCCCATTTCTTATATGAGGGATTTCGTTTTGAAAGTTAGGAAAAGATTTCCTGGCGTATCCTCACTCTCCGTTCCCTGGAGTCCCCGGGATTTGTTCTCCCCCCCCCCCCCCTTCCTCTCTTCTCTCTCTCTCTTCTCCGTCTCTCTCTCCTCTCTCTCTCCTCGGATGATGAAGAACATATTCTCTCACTTTCAAATACCCCCCACCCAACCCCCTATCTTGGATTACTGAGGAAGTGTTCTTTGTTCAACAGGCAATGAGATTTTCCTGTTGCAGCTCTGCTCTTTGTCCCTCTCTCTCTCATCTCTCCCCCCTCTCTCTCTCTCGCTCCCAT
>JADBJO010010877.1:58438-65938 GCA_016801955.1 Conus betulinus
AAACCAGTCATTGTATGTTCTGCTGCCTCTACAAATAACTCGAACCATACAGCTGCGGCTCCGCACAAAGCACTGACAAATTTATCTAGACTCTCATTCACGTTAATTTGTAATAACTGATGCGCTTTCTGCATGCTGTCTAGAAATTCATCACATTCAAGTTCATTTTTTAATATACCAGCATATTCATCAGCCCAGACACAATTTTTTTTTCGTCACATTGTTTGGCTGAATACCTCTTCTCTATTTTACAACAATTACATCTCCATATTGCTTCAACTGGTAAGTGCCATGAATAAATGCAATCACCAATGTGTAAATCAAAGTTTGACAACAAGCCATTGTGAACCAGTACGTAATCGATCACACTACATCCGTTTGGAGACACAAAAGTATATTCACCTTCACTATCACCATCACAAAAACCATTTAAAATGCTCAAGTCGAACATGACACAGAAATCCAACAATGATTTACCCAAATTGTTAATAACTGAATCTTTAGAGCAACGTGTGCAGTTGTCGTCATCAACACTGACATTCTCCATACAGCTCACATAGTTTGTCATATTTTATTTTCAGCTTGTTTGTTACCTGTTCTGGCATTCAAAATCTCCCATAACCATAAAATAAAGTGTATCCTATTTCTTTTTCAAACTCTTGAAGTAAGGCTTCTTCCATTATTAGGACACCATCTTTGATCAATTTATCATTGTATATCGAGCCTCCTTCTGGGACCACATAGCAAGCAACCAAGACTACATCTTTATCAGTGTTAAATATACTTTTATCTATTTTTACTGCAATAGCATTGTCACAGCTGAGCTTTGTTTCTTTAACCTTGTTATGTAAACTCTTCCTTATTAACAGCAACACACCTCCTGACTTCCTTCCATGAGCTGACAGTTTTTGGCTGGTACGGGAAACTTCATATAATCAGTGAATATATTGCTATAGTCAAATGACAAGTCGAGGAACGTTTGAGTGAGAGTAACAAAATCAAATGTATTTACATAATTCGTGAAAAAAGCATCCTGTATCTTACTATATAAGTTCTCGAATTGTAATTAAGAAACTTCCACTGAGTTGGATGGTCGGCCCTGTCCTATTCATTTTTGAGGCGCTTGAACGCTGGTTCCTGTCGTTCACACCACCGCATGTCCCTTTGCCTCGACTCGAACCTGTGAACCTGCTTGACTTGTTTCCGACAGGCGTTTGTATGCCTGCCTGTCTGCCTGGCAGGGTGCGTCCGCGTGTGTACGTACGTGCGTCGCCATCCCGATGTTCACCACTGACAGGACTTGAACGCTGGTTCCTGTCGTTCACACCACCACCGCATGTCCCTTTGCCTCGACTCGAACCTGTGAACCTGCTTGACTTGTTTCCGACAGGCGTTTGTATGCCTGCCTGTCTGCCTGGCAGGGTGCGTCCGCGTGGTGTACGTGCGTCGCCATCCCGATGTTCACCACTGACAGGACATGAAGAATCCCGGTTGGCCTTTGCTGACTCGTGTCGCTCTCTCCCTGTTCCCTTGCGAGGGACGTGACCACCGGTGGTACCACCGTCACGCTGTCGTTGATCCTGGATGGGCCGGGCACCGTGACGTGAAGAGGGGGATGAATCCCACTCACACAGCCCTGCTCGTTCTGCATCGAGGTCTGGTCTAGACGGGACTCGATCTGCTGCTTGTTTGAAACAGACACACTCTGCTTATTCACATTTGTGGAACTTCTCACACGTGCCATCCCATGACTACTCGTTGGACTTGTGAGAGCACTGCGTGCATCCTCTCTTTCCACCACCTGAGCATATGACTGGGGTTCTGGGAGTTGGGGGCTAATAACCAACCGACCTTTTCTGAAGAAGGCTCTCTTCCCTTCCCTCCTAGCTTTTGCAACGATCTGGGCCTGTGCTCTAGCAAGGTCGTTTGCCACTCGAACTCCTTTGTCTAGAAGTTGCTGCCGAGTGTCTCTGTTCGCATGTCTGTTTCCACCTTAAATTTGACAATTATTGGTCTAGTTTGACCTTCATGTGCGTAGCCTGTCCGGTATGCTCGTTCAATGTCATCTACCGCCCAGCGCCTATGATCATCTGTATTGTTTAGAACATCGACAACTGCTTTGGTACATGTGTCAAACGTTTCACTGGGCTGCTTTTGGGGAATCCTGAAAAAGCGCAGATTATCTCGTCCAGAGAATGACTCTAATCTGTCGGTGTCTGTTTTTAGTTTTTCAACCTCTTCTTTCACCTCCTTTATCATTTCAGTTCATTTATGTACGTCTTCCTTTCCGTGATGTGTCGCGGCAAACAGGTGTTGTATGTCAGTTGTTACGTCAGTCACTGTCTCTTTGAATTGCCTGTGTTCAGTTTCCAGTTTGTCACATCTTTTGTTTATCTCTTCACATTGTACTTTCACTTGGCCTGGTTCCTCTTTAATTTCTCCAAGATCATTTCTTATAAGTGAAGTTTGTTGCTGAAGTTGTTTTATGGCCTGCATAAGTCTGTTATAGATGTCTTCATGTTCTGTCGTCAAAGTAATCGTTGCCGTCATATCTTCTGACGAAATTTCTTGTCGGTCATGGTTGGGGCCAGGGTTTGTCTCAATGTCACCGCTAAGTAGGAGTCTGCTGAGCAAGAACACACAATGCACGATACAAAAAGTAATGATGATGATTTGCACGTGCATGTCGGCCTGACACAAACCAGTGTTGCTGCACATCAAAGCTGTGCGAAACTCGGTTCCTTTCATATTCACATATTCCAACCACAAAACCCCATCCATGGACATCACCTTGGCTACATTTCTCATGAAACTGTGAATCAACGCTATGATGATACAACATAGCACAGATATGATGATAACATCAATCGAAGTTGCTTGGGATTTATATGCGTCGGTGCTATCCAGATCAAAAATCTCCACCTTAGTTCGAATGACCTTTGACCTACCGTTCCGTCTGCCATCAAAAATGCCTATAGCGGCCCTCCATGTTAGCAGGTACACCATTGCTGCGTCTCCGGTACTTGACTACTTATTGAACCAATTCATATACTATAGGAACAACTGCGATAATCTAGGATTCTGTCTTGACTGTAGACTAGGGAGTCCATAAGATGATCAAGCATGTCGAGAAAAAGAAAGCCCACCATCGGGGGAGAGAGAGAGAGAGAGAGAGAGAGAGAGAGAGAGAGAGAGAGAGCAGACGTTTAAGCCTATTAGCCGGTGTGTAGATGTGTCCACTTGTAGACCTACTTAGTGTTGTTACACAGACAGAGAGAGAGAGAGAGAGAGAGAGAGAGAGCAGACGTTTATCAGCTGGCGCATGTGTAGATGTGTCCTCTTGTAGACCTACTTAGTGTTGTTACACAGATCAGAGAGAGAGAGAGAGAGAGAGAGAGAGAGAGAGAGAGAGAGAGAGAGCAGTCGTATATCAGCCTCTGTGTGTGTGTGTAGATGTGTCCTCTTGTAGACCTACTTAGTGTTGTTACACACGTGACGAATATGAAGTTGCTGCTCTGTGACAGCAAGCATGTTCAGTCTCACACACAAGATGAGCGCTCGATGCGTACATGTCTCAAGTGTGCGTGAGAAACAATATAGCTTGAAAGAAATGCAACCTACAATTCACATGCATGCATGCATAGCATGAAATTTCATGAAACTGAAAGAAAATCTGCTAGGAAGGCCACATTTAGTCTGTTCTCTCAGACGTTCCCAGATTTCACACCAGTTCCCAGATTTCACGACTGGAAGTTCAGGAAATCTGGGAACGCGTTCCCAGATATCACGGTTCCCAGATATTATACGACACCGGATCCCTTGGTATGACTAATGAATTATCAATCAATACTACAACGATTGAAGGACACAAGTGATCGCAAAATCAGACATGATCAGTAGAAAATCAATCAATAATGAGCATAGAGCCCAGAAATTGAACCCGGATTAAGATGATCGATAATGTTAATCAATAATAAAGCAAAAGATAAAGTGTTAGAATGATACAAATGATCAGAAGGTAGGATATAATCAGTATAAAATCTATCGATCATGAGTGTGATATGAAGTTAATCGCTTAATGATATGAATAAATAGATAAATAAATAAATAAATAAATGAGATAAAATTCAAAATTGAAAAAAAAAGAGATGAAGACTGGTTAAAGGGAGAGTATAGACAGATCATCAGCAAGCTAGAGCAATGTCATGTCCCCTTAATCGGAAAACGCTCCGCCATACTTCTTGGGGGGGAAAAAATGAGAAGAAGAAGAAGAAGAAGAAAAAGAAGAAGAAGATAACAAACCTTCCCTCTAATGCGAGTCTATGCTCTGCTATGGCGCTGTGCGGTCGGCTGGGCTCTAAGCAACATGACCTTACCTTACCTTACACACAAAGAAAGGAAGAATAAGAAAGACCGTAAGCGCTGCTCTTGTAAGAATGATACCTCACTTAGTCTTATAGACACAACAATCAAGTTTTGTTTGCTTTTTCCTAAGTCTGTTATCACGTATGAACACCTTTTTGTAGCAATAGGAGATATTCCGCAATCAATTATTACGAAAATGGCAAAAAGTAGAGAGAGAGAGAGAGAGAGAGAGAGAGAGAGAGAGAGAGAGAGAGAGAGAGAGAGAGAGAGAGAGAGAGAAGGTCAGACCTTGGATCCACCCTTTCAACCATTTTATGAATCCGAGAGAAGAAAAAAATGTTTTGCCAAGGGAAGTAATCATTGACAAAGACCATGTATGAACAGCTTTTTTTGTAATCAGAGAAAGAGATAGGCGCAATTAATTATTACGAACATAGCAAAGCGAAAGGAAGTGGATATATATATATATATATATATATATATATATATATATATATAGAGAGAGAGAGAGAGAGAGAGAGAGAGAGAGAGAGAGAGAGAGAGAGAAGCAAAGAATGCTTTGCAAAGATGAACACGAAGAAAGAACCACTTCTCTTCTCCAATTGGGCGCCAAATGATAATGATGGAGAAATTAACGATAATGATAGATCTATGTCAAACACGTACGATTTATATGATATAGTGTCTTGTACTGATAATTGTTCTAAAACAAAGAGTCATAAGAAATGTTGGCGCGCACAAAAAAGATGTGACCATACATAGGCCTATATAGACACAAGCAGATTTAGGGTCCACACACACACACACACACACAACACACACACACACACACACACACAGAGAGAGAGAGAGGAACAGGGCAGTAACTTTATTCGATGTTTTCTGTATTTTTTTTCTATGTTGATGTCTTGTCCATTTTTGCATTGTTTTGTTATCTATTTCTCTCTCTTTTTTAAAACATCCTCATCGTGTCATCTTTCATTCTTTCGGTACTTTTCTTCTTCTTCTTCTTGTTTCAAAATTTCTGTGTTTGTCTTTGACTGCCTCGACCCAGCAGACCTGGAGACAGCAGCTTCAGACCGGGTCAGCTGGCGGTCCACCATCAAGGCCGGCATCAAGCAAGCAGAGCAGAGCAGCAGAGGAGAGGCCCAGTGGGAAGAACGGAGGCGCCGCAGACGGGCAAAGAATGGCGTCGGCACCCACAGACACTGATGACGGAGACTTCACCTGCAGCAACTGCAACAGAGTCTGCCGCTCGAGGATCAGCTCTTCAGCCACAGCAGGCGCTGCAACTCCACAACTGACTGATCCATGGCGCAACACCATTGTCTCTCCAGACAGACGGATGGCAACTTTGTGTCAATTGTGCCTTGTTTTGGTGTGCATTTCTTTTTTTTTTGTTTGTTGATGTCTGTCTTTCTTTCTATCTATCGATCTTTCCTTCTTTCTCTCTATCATCCAGTCTGCTTTTACTCCCTTTCTTTCGTCTATCTTTTTCCTGGTACCTTCTGTTCTTTCTTTTTCTTTTTTCCCCTCTTTCCCCCACCCACCCCCCCCCCCCACACACACACACACACACACACACACACACACACACACACGTCCCGCACTTTCAAAGTTCCTTTCTTTCTTTCGTATCTTTCTCTTTTGATTTTCTCTATGAGAAAAAGTCGTTCGTCAGTTATGTCTTTTTTTTTTCTTTTCTTTTTTTTTTTTTTTTGCTGGATGTCTTTCGTTCATGTTGCTGTTGTTGGCTGCTGTCATTTCTTCGTACATCTTCATCATCCCTGCTTTCCTCTGTCTGTCTATCTATTTCGTCTCATTCTTTGTCTCTACTCGTCGCTGTGCCTCTTGTGTCTCTTTGTGCCTGTCTGTCTGTCTGTCTGTCTGACTCTCGTATTTCCTCTCGGTCTATCTGTTCGGTCTCATGGTGTGTTATGTTTCGTTTTTTCGTGTTTTTTTCTGTTTGTCACGTTGTCTGGGATATCGCTTTTGACCAATTCCCTTGTTGATTAGTGAAGTGTCATTAAGAATGCTGAAGACGTCTCATGTGTCAAGTTCACTCAGTGATTGCGGGACCTAATTATTATCTTATGAAAAAAAAACTGAATTATGATTTCACATTCATCACTCCACGTACCATTCTGCAAGGCAAATTGTACACTGCTTTAACTGATCAACCTGAATTGATTGTGCGCAGTGTGACAGTTTTCGTCCTGTAAGGTTGTCCGTCACATGTGCTCTGCCCAGCTGTGCATTCATGTTGTCTCCCTTGAAAATGTACCGCTGAAGCAAGCGCGGGTGAGTGCGTGTGCGTAAAAGATGCTTTATCTGCATTGAGTGCACTCTCTCTCTCTCTGTCTCTTTCTCTCTCTCTCTCTCTCTCTCTCTCTACACACACACACACACACACAGCACACATGCACGCACAGGCATAAGCGTGTCCTCACGCCCTACACACACTACATCTCTCTCTCTCTGTCTCTCTAAACACACACAACACACGCACACACACACACACAGAGCATGCATGAACATGCTCTCTCTCTCTCTCTTATACACACACACGCAGATACACACAGGCAGCATGAGCATGAGAAGCATGCTCTCCCTCTCTGTCTGTATCTCACACACACACACACACACACACACTTGTGACGGTGTATCAACGGACAGAGGCAATGCATTTTGAATCAGGACTTTGTCAACACAGCTTACGATCGACGTGAAGAATTCCGTGCAAGTCAAGGTCTTCTGTGTTGCACGTGCCTCAACCGTCCGGCCTGCTGTACGCGCAATCAGCCCGCGCATCCACTCCGGATGTGGGCACACCGGTGTGGGACCAACATGGCGGAGAAGATCCACCACCAGCTCCACACCAAACACGACAGAGTTTTATCGTGGGTAGGTAGTCTTCACACAAGTTTCTTACTGTGGCGGCAATGATGTTGGTCATTGTCTACTTTAGCCACGTGCGCATCACAAACTTGTGAAACTGGCATGGGGTGTTCTCTTCACCGGAGAAAGCGGCTGTTGTGTACAAGCAGAAAGGTCAGTTTTTACCACCAGGGCCAACGTCAGTACCGCTTGGTGTCGGCTCACGCCTGTGTTGACTGTGATTGTCAGCGACCACAG
>JADBJO010010878.1:0-7500 GCA_016801955.1 Conus betulinus
CTCCTGTCTGAAACGGAACAACTCCATTGTACTCCACATAGTGAAACAAGGAAATACCGGACAGAAAGCTTGATCGAGGATAAAGACAGTACACACACACACACACGCGCGCACACACACACACACACACACACACACACACACACACACACACACTCTCTCTCTCTCTCTCTCTCTCTCTCTCTCTCTCTCTCTCTCTCTCTCTCCTCTCTCTCTCTCTCTCCCCCCCCCTCCCTCCCCCCCCCCCCCCCTCACCATGTTCTTATATCAAGGGGTATCGCAGTTGATTTTTGCTGGATCCCATCTCATTGTTCAATATCTGGAAATGAATGGGCTGATCGTACAGCTCGGGCAGGAGCAAAAAAATCTTTTAAATCCAAGGATATTCCCGTTCTTTTAAGTTTACAAGAAGGTTACTCTCTATTACAAAAAGCTTCTTTTGAAAATTTTGAAAAGATATATAAAGAGTACATGCTTCCCAAAGTACATAAGCCTAATTCTTCAATAAAGTGTTTTTTCAAAACAGAATTCATTAATGAATTATACATTTTGTCAAAAAAAAAATGTCAACAAACACCCAAAACACCGCAAAAAAATTGTTTCACTGTTTTACAGACTTAGGTTAAACGCTTTCAAAACCAAGTTCATAAAAAACATCCAATGTGTATGCGGGGCTGTTGATAGTTGTACAACAACACATATTTTGTACTTTTGTCCTTATTTTGAATCAGCTCTATCAAAATTCAGAAAAGATGAATCTAAATGCATTTTCCAAGAACCTGTATTTCTTTTGAACTTTGTTCAGAACTTAATGATAAGTCCAGTCGGCTCGTTTTTATGATGACTTCTGCATAATTTAGACTGTTTTGTTTTGACTATTGCAGTTTGATTCGTTAAACACACACACACACACACACACACACACACACACACACACACACACACATGCATACTACACACTCATACACATATACAAGTAAACACTCACTTCCTGTCTAATATCACTTTAATGTGAAAAGACGTTAAATCGAAGAACAACAACAACACACTTACACACACGCGGATGAAAAAGCGGGGAGTAAAGGTGGGAGGGAACTGCCCACCATACCATCCTATGTACTGTTTTCATATAGTAATGAATCTACCAAATGAATAAATGAATAAAACAAAGATGTCCTCTCGCACTCCCTCCCCCCCCCCCCCCCCCCCCCCCCAACCCCCCATCACAAAGCCACCCTCCACCAACGACGACAATTGTGATGGTACCTGAAGACATCCAGATGCACCGACTCTACATGAAAGTGCACTTCCACCAGATGGACACAAAATCAACATAAAGTTCAAGACACCAGTACATCATTCACATTTTCAAGTCTGCGCAAAAACTGTCCCTCTGACAAGTTCACAGAAATTTGTTCAACAAATTTTGAAAGAAGAAGAAAAAGAAAAAAAAAAAAAGGAAAGAAAATGAAAGAAAAAGAGGAGGAGGAGAGGAGCAAGAGCAAGAAGGAAACAGAGAGGAGTGGTGGTGATGATCGGCGGGGAATCAATACATCTGTCCCCATCACAGCAACATCAACAACAAAAATGAATACAAAAGGTACAACAGAAAGAATCACGCAGTGGTTAACTCAGAACATCAAACATCACACACACACACACACACACACACACACACACACACACACACACACACACACACACACACTCACACACTCACGCTCACCCCCCCCCCCCCCCCCCCCACACACACACACACACACACACACACACACACACACACACACACACACACACACACACACACACACTAGCAAACACACTTACTCACACAGGTGAAAAAGCGGGGCGGAAACGCTGGAGGGAATTGCCCACCATACAATCTTATGTACTGTTTTCATATAGTAATGAATATAACAAATGAATAGATGATTATAATCATTATAAATGTTCATGACAAAGGTATCCTCTCGCAACCACCCCCCCCCCCCCCCCCCCCCCCCCCCCCCCCTCCACCTAAGCTCCATCACAAAACCGTCCTCCGCCAATAACGACAATCGAGATGGCAACAGAAGACATCCAAAATGCACGATTCTACATGAAAGTGCACTTCCACCAGACGGACACAGGTTATAGCTCAGAAGAGGGGGGCTTAAACGAAACAAAACCCCCCCCCCCCCCCCCCCCCCCCCCCACCTTCCGACCAATTTTCAATTTTCAATCCACCACAAACAGTTGCTTTTCATGTACATCTTACATACTGATAACAAAATCAACAAGACATTTAAGACACCAATACATCAATCACACATTTTCAAATCTGCGCAAAAACTATCCCTCAGACAAGTTCACAGAAATTTGTTTCAACCAATTTTGAAGGGAAAAAAAAGGATGAGGAGGAGGAACAAGAGCAAGAAGGAGATTGGGAGGAGTGGTGATGATGATCGACGGTAAATACATCTGTTCCCATTATAACTGTGTCTAGTCTGCTGCGATTGAGTTCTCTCTCTAAAAGAGCACCTCGACAAGAGCAACATCGGCAACAGAAAGTGAATACAAAAGATACAAAAGAAAAAAAAATATGTAGTGATGGAGTCAATGCATTAAACATTACCACCACCCCCCCCCCCCCCCCCCCCCCCCCACACACACACCAAAAAGATAAATGAATAATAAAAACCAAAGGCATATCATCCTCGTGTACACATAACTGACCTGCCGTCCAATTACAAAGTTATAGGAGTATCAATTATTTCTGTGTATCCACAGCATTTCTTGAATACAAAAAAAAAAAAGAAAAAGAAAGAAAGAAAAGAAGAAAAACCTACAAATAGAGTCGACTTTTTCATAGCGTTATGTCATCCTTCCTATGCATTGAGATCAAGTGATCCTGTTGGGGAAAGAAAGAGGGCAATGTTTGAAACAAGGATGGGGAAGCGAGGGAACAAAAGGGCGGAGAAAGGGACGGCAGGTCAAAATAAGTGGGGAAGAGAGGTGCGGATAGAGGACTGAGGACAGCAAAGACAGCAAAGACATCGAACCCATCAGAATAATACTTCTGGAAAATCAACACACACACACAAAATTTTGATCACTAAAAACAATCAAGAAAAAATGACAAAAAGGCATCATTGATCCACATCTACGCGCACACACGCTCTCACCCAAAAGCAGCACACACACATTTTATTCAACGGTGAGGTTACTTGCCAAAAAGGCTTTTGTGAAAGATATCCCTTTGTTCCACCTAATAATGTAAAAGCACACAAGAGGCGTGGTGAAAAAAGAAAAAAAAACAACAATAAAAGAAGAACAGCCAAAGAAACTCACTACCAACTTGAGAAAAAAAAAAAATGAAGAAAGAACAACCTTTTTCCTTTTTTCCTTTCCCCCTCCCCCCCCCCCCACCCCCCCCCCCTTCTCTTGATTACACATTCATTTCCCTTCTAAAGACGACATCTACGTCCGAATCCAAGTCCAATTTTATAATTTTTCCATTTTTCAACTTTGCTAAAATTTTTCCGTTAGACGACCAAATTGACATCGTGGCAGAGTGATCCGAAGCCCTTCTCAATAACTGATAGTTTGCAGTAGTTAAGTTCTCTGCAATGGACAATCCAGTTCCCTTCAGTTTACGCCGTTCTGACAGCACTGAGGCTCGCTTACGTCTGGAAATAAAGCGCAGGATGATGGGTCGTGGTTTTCCATTCACACCCCTCTTACCTGTGCGGTGTGCAATGTCCACATCAGCTGAAGACACCGTTTTAACACCAAGTTTGTTACTGAACAGTTCAACACAATGTTTCACACAGTCCTCCATTGTCTCTTCTCCTCGCTCCTGGATGCCAAAAACACGCACGTTCCACTGTCTGCCGTGCTGCTCACTGTCATTTTTTTTCCTTTTTCAGAGCGGCAATTTCATTTGTTTTTGCCGTCAAAACACCCTTCAGTTCTCTGTTTTCTTCTTTAAGTGTACCCTATTTCTGATGTAAGTTTATCGTTTTTTGTTTGCAAGTCAAACACATTGCACTCAAGTGCATCTATTCGGTTAGACTGTGCTGTTGATAGTCTGATCATTTCAGTTTTCAATGTCTCGATCTCGATCTCAATCTCAGCTTTTACTGTCTCTAAATCCTTTTTGGTTGGCATATTACATAGCGCATCCTTAATTTCCTGAAAAGCATTATTCATCTCCATATTTTCACCTGGGAGTTCCTTACTGTCCTGTTTCTGTTTCTTCTGCACAGCTTTCACTTTCCCACTGTCAGCCGAAAGGACTGAATCCAATCACCTTTTTCGTTACCTTTCGACTTAGCAGTGAAATATTTACTCACAGTACTTGACATGATCACAGATATTAAAGAAAACAGTTTTCAAATGACTTGACTTAAGCATCGTTTGCTCTCTCCGGTCTCCCTCCCTCTGCAGTTTCTACATGATAAATGACTTTTAGAACAGTTATAAAAAAAAAAAAAAAAAACCGTTGAAGTATTCATTCAAATGACACAAAATACCACACAAAAATAATTCACACGAAGTGAATCATGTTGTCCTGTGCTCGCCTCGCTGCTTTCATCTGGTTAAACTAGCCATGAGAAGCGCGAGCGCCGGGAGAGCTCCTAATTCACGTCCTCTCACCACGCAGAGCCGCGTCTGTCCGCCTTGCAATCCTTCTTGCACTTGCAACTGACAAGTTCTGGCAAGATTCTTGAAATGATGAGGAAGTGTGGTGTAAACTAGTGTTGACACAGAATCGGGAGATTCTTGTTGCCATCCCCATTCAATTGGATTGACTGGAGCTGGAGCTTTGTTCAGCATATTACTCCACACATGTCCACTCTGATAAGTTACTCTGAGGAAGAGCATCTCTGTCGATGAAGAGCATCTCTGCTTGGTGGCATATGCTTTCCCTGTGTGCAAAAAACGGTGAAGTCTGGCAGCATCTACGCTTGTAGATTCATCATCATCATAAACACCATACAGCTGCATGGTGAATTTCACAAGCATTGCTGTGTGAGTTGTAACCATCTCTATGCTGGGGTTAGGGCACGAGAGAAGCTGTAGAGGCAAAGTGAGTTCCGGGGGAGACTGCTGCACACTGACCATGCCGTCTTCTTGCCTTTGCCAAAGAATGCAGAGGTCGTGTCGCATCCAGTTAATGCATGAAATGCTGGCAGTGCCTTTGCTTTGGATGGTCCAAGTTCACGAGCATGACATGTGTTGGAATGCACTGGTAACTACGTCGCATACCAAACGCTGTCCAGAGTTCATGAATCTTTTGTCCAAGGGCAAGAAATGCTGAGACACCAGCACAACAACATCATCACTGTCCACGGTTCGCACAATTACTCGACTATGACCGGCAGAGGCAGCTACAGCCGCATGGAGAAAGATCTGTGTATCAGCTTCCTCCTGCATGGAGCCACAGCGTCAACATCAGCTCCTGCTGGTGAGCTCGCATAATCACCAATAATTGTGGTGAAGAGCTGCATGGCCCGTGGAAGTGTTATGAGCTTCAGATTCTTGCCGATCTCCACAAACAACTCCTACTTGTTCTGGTCTATGAAGGAAGGCAGCCCAGTTCCCAGAAAGTCTGGTTGAGAAAGTGACCCCGCCTCCATGCTCCACTGCCTCTTTGTTCCCGAGTTCTTGACTTCAAGCTTGTCTTGGAGTAAACATCCCAGACATGTCGATACGATCATTCCCTTCACACCAGGCAAGGATTATGGCATCAACTCTCCAGTGAAAATATTCACAATAATCTGCGCACGTTGCGGACGAAGCATTTGAACGAGCACAGCCCCGCCCAGTACACAGCTGTCGTTACTGGTCTGTGATTGTCAAGACCTGAAGGGACAAGGCAGTCCAGGATCTCACTCTTGTTTCCATGGTGCATGCTTCCCTTCCGAGAGAGGGTAAGTGCAGTTTTCGTGTGCGAATACATAGTCATCGATGATGCGACCTGAATTGGCAGCCAACAAAATCTCGGTAACTTTTGATTGTTGCTCCTTGATAACAGAGATCTCAGACTTTCGGCGGGGTTCAGAGACAGAGAGCTGTGAACAATTTCAGATTAGTTTTGTGTATTGGAGCAGTGAAAGCCTCTTCCTGTGAGCTTATGCGTTTGTCGAGAAATGCTGTGCATAGCTGCAATCCAATCGCCTTCACCCTTCTTACATTCTCTACCACATCTGAAGGCATGAAAAATTGACTGGTCCAAGTCAAGCAGTTCGCCACTGTCTTCTTAGAAGGAGTTTCCCAGCTGTTCAAATGCATCCACCAGCGCAATTACATCAGAGATTTAAAGTCCGATTGGAACTTAGGGTATTGTTCATGATGTATCAGTTCATCTGACTCTTTTGCCCCCTCAAATTCTCTGACAAGACGAGCCATCTCTGGGCGAACATTTTGTTCCCGGCGAACTGTGCGTGGGTCATCCAGATTCTCAATGACGCCAGCATGATTCTTCAGCCAATCTGTCAGTTGCTCATGCATCTGGTCACGCGGTATGTGCGAGAATGCTCGTCTTGTCTTCTGTCCCATGAAGTGACCCCATTTGAACTCTTCATATACCGTAGGGTGTCGCTTTTCAAGTGTTGCCATGTCACGGAGATGGATGGGCAAGTTCCAAGCAAAGTGAGTATGATCCAGAGAGACAATCAACAGCATCAGAGAATCAAAGGTCTCCATGTAGAGAGAGAAGTCAACGGTGCCACAAGACTTTACAAAACTGGAGAATGAGAAATAAGAATATAGGTTTCTGGATTCTGGATTCGACATTAGAAACGTAGTTATAGACTCACAATCACAAACTTACTTGGAGAATACTTCGACAGGGTCGCCCTATCTTCTTTAGCTGTTGTGGCAGCGAGGCCTGGTGGGACGACTGTTGTGTGGGGTGAACGGTTGTCAGGATCTGATTGTACATGGGGGGAAGTTCAAAGCCTTGATCTCTGTTCAGGCTAGGGCGTCTGGTCTTAATTCCGATGGCTTCTTCAACTTTTCTTTTTTTGTGAGGAAGGGCTCTGTAGATAAGATCTTGGTTTCTTGAGTGCTGAAACTGTGGCCTGTGTTTGTAGATGTTCATGTATGGCAGACGTAGATCAGTTTTGGTGTTCCTGTAGACGGGTAGTGAATGGCTGTGCTGTCTCGCCAATGTAGATATGGATACAGTCTTGAAACACTACCTGGTACACTACACCACACACTGCTTGAGGGGGTCCGTTTTGTATTTGACATGGGTTAATCGCTGGCGTAGGGAGCATCAGAGTACGCTGAAGAATCATATATAGGTATCACTAAAAACCAATTTCAAACTAGATATGCAAATCATACACAGTCATTTAATAAAGAAAGATACAAAAATCAAACAGAATTGAGTAAATACATTTGGAAACTCAAAGATAAAAAAAAAAATAGACTACAACATATCCTGGAAAAAGAGCTGCATCATATAATAACATTTCAAAAAGATGTAATCTATGTCTAACAGAAAAATGT
>JADBJO010010878.1:15000-27500 GCA_016801955.1 Conus betulinus
GACGCACCGTGCTTTATCCTCGGAGATTTTAATGACTGTGACCTCAATTCAAGCCTGCCTTCTTTTAAACAGTATGTGTCATGTTTTACAAGAAAGGATAAAATACTTGATTTATGCTACTGTAATATACCATCTGCATACAAGTGTGTTCAGCTCCCCCCTGTTGGTCAGTCTGATCACAACGCCATTCATCTCTTGCCAGCTTACAGACAAAAAGTGAAAACACAACCTATCACTAAAAAGCAAGTGCAGTGTTGGACACAAGAAAGTGTTGATGAATTACAGGCTTGTTTTGAATGTACAGATTGGAATTTGTTTTTGAATTCTAGTTTTTGACATTAACGAAGCCACCGATGTTATTTCCAGCTACATTTCTTTCTGTGAACACATGATTGTACCTACTAAAACTATCAAAATATTCCCAACAACAAACCTTGGGTAAACCTTGGGTTACAAAAATCTCTGAAAATAACTCTAAATGAGAAAAAAAGAGCTTTTCAATCAGGCAATAAAAAGCGATCGTAAGGTTGTACAAAGGAAACTGCAAACGGAGATGAAGAATCAAAAGAAGAGAGCTTACAAGAGAAAAGTTGAACACATGTTCCAGAATGGAAATATGCGAGATGCATGGAAGGAAATATAAAGGTTTTATCAGGTTCAGGTAAATGTTCAAACCAAAATATTAGTAACAAAAAAAACAGCAAAAGAACAGAAGAAGCAATTTGCAGAAAAGCTGAACGATTTTTACTGTAGATTTGATGATAAAGATTTTAGTAAAGAATTAAAGGAAGTGAAGGAAGAACTCCAAAGCAATGTTAAAAAAACGATGTTGATGGAAGTGATTCTGTTGTGATTGAGGAAATGATGATTTTTTTCAGTTGTTTTTCAAACGTTTAAATGTGAGAAAGGCAATGGGCCCTGATAATATCTGTGGAAAATTGTTGAAGGGTGTGTGCTTCTCAGCTCTCCTATGTTTACAGTCGTTTGTTTACCTGGTCACTTAGAGAATGTATAATTCCTGTTTTATGGAAAAATGCCACTGTATGTCCTGTCCCCAAAAAACGCAACCCAAGCTGTTTTTAAAATGATTACCGACCAGTTGCCCTCACATCTGTTGCAATGAAATGTCTTGAAAGAATTGTCCTCAGTTATGTTTTAAAAGATACTTCCTTTGTACGCATTCTCTTTTTATTGATTTCTCATCAGCAGCATTCAACACCATACAACCACATCTGATGGCAAAGAAACTCATTAACATAAATGTGGGTAACAAGCTCTCATTCTTTGGATAATTGATTTTTCTTACACAGAGGACACAGTCTGTTCGATATCAAAGTGTTGTTTCGTCTTCCAGAGTCATTTCAACTGGCGCACCCCCCCAGGGTACTGTTTTATCACCAGTGCTTTTTACTCTGTACACAAATGATTGTTCAGGAAGTGATTCAACTTTGTACATTAAATATTCAGATGACTCAGCACTTGTGGATCTTTCCAACTCTGATTCTGTTTACTTCAAGGAGGTTCAAAGATTTGTTGACTGGTGCGATCATAACTATCTTGATCTGAATGTAACAAAAACGAAAGAAATGTTGATTGATTTTAGAAAGAATCCAAAAGCTGTACCACCACTTTTTATCAAAGGTGCTGAAGTAGAACGTGTTGAATCATACAAATATTTAGGAACTTTTATAGATAATAAGCTGAATTTTAAATCCCATGTTGAGTATGTCCACAAAAAATGTCAAACCAGATTATATTGTCTTCGCAAGCTGCTGCGATCATTTCATGTGAATACTGACATTCTTCGGACATTTTATTCATGCTTCTTGGAATCTGTTCTAACTTTTCTCATTTTATGTGTTGGTATGGTGGGTTGACTGTGAACAGACAGACGAAGATATCGATCGGTTAAATGCAGAAGTGTCAGATTTAAACAAAGTTTTATTCCCCTGTCCATTGATTTCTTGAACCGAGAAGATGTTTAATTGAAATCCAAATTCCTCTATATGAATGTATGTCATATGTGAGAAAATGGGTAATGTGGCTAAAATTATTGTTTATTTGCTGTGAATGTGTGTGTCCACAAATTAATTTCTCAAATTGAGATGGGTACAGGCAGATCCCCATGAAGGAATATGACAAGGAAAAGACTGCTTTTCAAACTCCTTTCAGATTGTTCCACAGGACCAGGATGCTGTTCGGATTACAAAACGCTCCAGCTACATTTGCACACATGATGCATGCCCTCCATTTGCATGAGTATAATGCTGTCTTTTTTTTTTTCTTTTTTTTTTTGATGATATTCTGTTGTCACAGAGTTCGTGGTCTTCATTACTTGAGTCTTTACATTCTGTTTTCAGCAAGCTGAGAATCTTTGGAGTGACTGCGAGACCATCAAAAATACAAGCAGGTTTCAAATCCTTAGAGTTTCTGGGACATCACATCTCTGTCTCGGCTGCATAATGCTAGAGAAGTCAAAGGTTGAAACAATCCTTTCTCTTCAGGTACCTAAAAAAACAAAACAAACAAACAAACAAAAAAGCAGGTACGTGCCATTTTGGGATTGCTGTCCCACTACAGCTGTTATGGTCCAATTTTTCATCTGCAACTGCTCCGCTGAGTGACCTGACCAAAGGTGACAAGAATAAACAGATCATTTGGACCAGAGAGTGTCAGTCTGCTCTTGAACATGTACAAAGAACGCTGAATGCGTTTCCCGTTTTGTTACTACCGTCACTTGCCGAGGGTTTCATCCTCCACACAGATGCCAGTTTACAGAGCATGGGAGCTGGGCTCCTTCAAAACAAAGATGTTCTACATTCAGTTCAGTATATACCAGTAAGACGTTCCCCGCTAGTCAGCGGAAGTACTCCACAATTGAAAGAGAGTGCCTGGCCATTCCTTTGCAAGATTTCTGACAGGGAGAGAATTCATCTTGCAAACGGACCATAGACCGTTGACATTCCTGCAAGCATCAAAAACCAGGAATAGTCGACTCTTGTGATGGGCTCTCTCTCTCTCTCTCTCTCTCTCTCCTCTCTCTCTCTCTCTCTCTCTCTCTCTCTCTCTCTCTCTCTCTCTCTCTCTCTCTCTCTCTCTCTCTGTGGAGGAATTCCGGTTCCGTGTTGAACCCATTCCAGGTACAGCAAACCTGTTGGCTGATCTATTATCTAGAGCATAACTAGATAATCATTATCTCTCTGATATTTTACGGACATATCTGCTGGATGGAATACATGAAGGGGCTGCTACTTGAGATTATGTGTCAGTATGACATTTTTTTTTTTTTTTACATGATCTGGTGTGTCGAATGAAAGTTTTTTTGTTTGTTTGTTTGTTTTTTGTTTGTTTGTTTGTTTTCTGTTGTTGCCATGTATATACTTGTATGGTATTCTGTAACACATGAACATATCTACCTTAGTGTCATTTGTGTATTGAGATTCCATACTTTCCATGTTTAATGATGAACATGTTTGCTTGGATTCCTTGGCAATCATTTGAACCATTTTGAGTGCACTTACACACATTATTTTGATGCATGGTTGCTTTTGATTTTTTGTTCTTCTCATGTCGTTATTTCAAATGAATTGTGATTCATTTGAGAAAAGTTTCAATGCTGTAAGTCTGAATGGTTGCTTATGTGTGTGATCACAGAGTGTGTGGTATTGGTTCCAATACAACATGAACTTTCAACTGTTTGGACAGTGATTGATTTAGAAAACTTAAAATACTATTTGCCTATGCTATTGATGTGATCCTGTGAACACACACTTGGTTCTCTGACATGATGTCCTTTGTGTGTGTGTGTGTGTGTGTGTGTGTGTGTGTGTGTGTGTGTGTGTGTGTGTGTGTGTGTGTGTGTGTGTGTGTGTGTGTGTGTTTGATAATGCTTGTCATGCTTTCATTTTTTGGTTGGTGTAATTTTGTATGCTATTCACTTTGTATGTGTATCAAAGAGAAGTTAGTCCCTTTTTTTTCTGAAAAAAAAAGTCAATTTTTTTTAACCCTGAGATGGGGAGTGTCATGTGCACAGGATGTGTGAAGGTGTCGTGCGCACATGTTGTTTTGTGTTTTAAGATTGAACGTCAGCGGTATTGGGGTACTGAGAGGAAAAAAAAAAAGATCATGTGATGTTTGGCATCGTTTAGTTGAATTGTGACCCGGGGTGAGTACTGCTTGGGAGCGCTGCGCACGTTTTTTTTTTTTTTTTTTTTTTTTTTTTTTTTTTTTTTTTTTTTTTTTTTTTTGAACTTAGCTAGAAAATCTTATAATCACTTGCTCTACGGCAGTGGGGAAGTCGCATGGTCTGTTTGTTTACAGCGATTGAAGACCGATGCAAGGCAGATGCATCATTGAGGTATTTTTTGTCATTAATGTTTAACTAGAGAGAAGTGAAATCTTTGGGGGAAATTGAAGAAAACATTTGTATTCAAAAGGAAAGAAAAGAATAAGAACCAGTGTGGTTACTCCTATACATTTCTTTATAAAAGAATGGGGAAAACAAAGAAAAAGTAAATATCTAGAGTAAAAACTTATAAGAAAGGTTACTGTTTGCATCGTCATGTTTAAGTGGGTCTCCTTAGTTATTGGAGAACTGCACGTGGTTCCGAGTGTGTTGACAGGTTGCCTGTCTCACGCCGGGCCACGCGTGGGAGTGAATGAAGGTGGTGGAGGTGCCGGACCTGACCCAGGCTGGGATGGGTGGCGGACTTCGTCTACAGTACCTTTCCTGAAGGAGGAGGAATCGTGTTGATGAAGATTGACCCTGGCGTATTTCCCCATATGAATGAAGAATGACTCTGGCGCATACCCCATGATGTTATGGCTTTATTATATAACTTCAACAGGTGTGACAATGGTATATAGTATAAATACGGTAATGATGGATAGTGACATAACTCCCAGTTTTATAAATGTTTCAATTGAAGGGGAAAGAGCACCTGATATTACCTCCCTAGTGGAGAGGGGGTGTGTTTGTATTTATTTGGTGTTACCTCCTTGGTGGAGAGGAGGTGTGTTTGTGTTTATTTTGTGTTGCCTCCCCATTGGAGAGGAGGTGTGGATAACTTAAACTGAGAATTGAATGTGCTGATTATATTTGTTCTTCCATAGGAGGAGGAATCTGAGAATTGAATGTAACGATTATATTTGTTCTTTCCATAGAGGAGGAATCTGAGAATTGAATGTACTGATTATATTTGTTCTCTCGTAGTAGGAGAGGGGAAGGGAAAAACCAACTTTTCAGTGTTGCGTATTTATTTGACATGCCTTGGTGAAAGGAGTGATTGCAGAGTTTGCTTTGGCGGTGGTGCGTGCATGTGTGGCATGACTCCGGGAAGTATGACAGGAGGTAATTACCTTTCCACTGTATGCAGCTTGTTGAGTTTTTTTTGAGAGTGAACGGTCGTAACTAGGGCTGGAAATTTTGAAAACAAAAGGAAACAAACGAACACACCGTGTTTTCATTTGACTTTTATCGCAAAAAATACATATTTTTTGCAGTCATTGCAACACCAGCCTTTTTTCTGGTATAGCATTCTTCTTAAAACCGAAAAGGCAGAGGAGTCAAATTACCACTTTCCGCGCTCACTGAGGAGAAACAATCAGGTTTCGAAATACCGGTATCTGACCTGGAGTTATATGTTAGTGAGCTTCCTCCCCATTGGAGATTGTCTCCCGCTTTGGAGACTATAAGCTTGCTGAAGGTTCATTTTGAGAAGCATTTATTATTCCCCATTCACCCCCACTCAAGCACATACTGTCAGTTAGGCATATTTATCTACCACTGCAGATATGAAGGCTTATCACCCTCCGATTTCTACAATCTAAGACATAAGAGCAAGCTTTGTTTCTAATTCAATATTTCTTGCAGTCATTGCAACACCAAGCTGCTCTGTAAGTTGCTGGAATGGTGCTCGGTACATACCCTTGGATTTTATTAGTTTATTGTAATTTAGTCCCTTGTGGATTCATCCAAGAACTGGCCCTCAGCACTTGTGTCTTAAGAGGTGATTTTTTTTTTTCTACTTTTCACAAGAAAATGTAGCTTGCTTTGCTCTTTCATGATTTTCTTTTGCTTCTAGGGTGGCACCTTTGGTTTTTTATTTTTTTTTGAAAACTCAACAAACATACTACGGTATTGCACACCAGCCTTTTTCTGGTAGAGCATTCTTCTTAAAACCGAAAAGGCAGAGGAGCCAAATTACCACTTTCCGCGCTCGCTGAGGAGAAACAATCAGGCTTCGAAATACCGGTAGCTGACCAGGAGTTATATGTTAGTGAGCTTCCTACCCATTGGAGATTGTCTCCGATTTGGAGACTATAAGCTTGCTGAAAGGTTCATTTTGAGAAGCATTTATTATTCCCCATTCACCCACTCAAGCACATACTGTCAGATAGTCAGAATTATCTACCACTGCAGATATAAAGGCTTATCACCCTCCTATTTTTCTACAATTTAAGACGTAACAGCAAGCTTTGTTTATAATTCAATATTTCTTGCAGACATTGCAACACCAAGCTGCTCTGTAAGTTGCTGGAATGGTGCTCAGTACTTATTCTTGGAATATATGCTATATATATATATATATATATATTCTATATATATAATATATATATATATATATATATATTCGCGGAGAGAGAGAACACACACATATCCCTCTCACTCTCTCTATCTGTCTGTCTATATCTATCTATCTATCTATCTATCTATATATCTATCTATCTATATATATATATATATATATATATATATATATATATATATATATATATATATATATTTGCTTTCCCCCACTGTTAAATTGCTCAGCATAATATTGTTTTTTGCCAATCAGTGGGAGGGAAGCAAAAGCTGTTCTGCACAATTTGTACCTGGTGACAATGCCGGCGTTATTTAACATTAGAGCTAACCACTCAGACTGTTTGACACCATTTATTTTACCCCCCTTGCATCCTTGAATGGATCTTCCAGCATATGTTCACAGATTTGTATCTACTTTGTTGTGTACCGTTTTATGAATGATTTTTAGTTTTTTCAGCAACTTATTTCCTTACAACTCTTTCCGTTTGTTTCACTTTTCTACGTTTTGATGGCTACTTTGGGGTGCTATTGGATTTTTTTTTTTTTTACCCCTTGGTGGTGAGAACACCACAGAATTATGGACTGTGGTGTGTCTCCATTTGATGCCAAGGAAGCACGGACTCAATCAAACGTGTCTCCCCGGTGAGTCCAATCCAGTGGATGAAAGGCCCTAGGACAGGCAAAATGAAGAACTGTTTTCAATAGTGATTCAATTGTACTCACATGTTGCTAGTTCAACTCTTACATTTTCCCTAAATTTCAGGTGCTCGTTTTCTTCTTCTTCCTCCCGTTCTCCTCCACACAGGTTTTTTTTTTTTTTTTTTTTTTTTTTTTTTTAATCGTTGCCAAGTTATTCATCTTTTCTTCCCAACGAACAAGCTAGCTTTACTGTCCAACGTTTTAGCTCGGGGCCTCCGTCAGGACTTCTTTATTTAGATACTACTGAAAACTCCAACAATCCTTGACTCTGCCTTTCTTTGATTATTACTCGGTGGATAATAGATGGCTAAGAGAGACCCCCACAGAGAAGAAATCGAAATATGATGGGTAATAAAAGAAATAAGAGTTAACCTTTGCACCTGTACAGAGACTCCATAGCTAATCCCCTGCTTCCCCAATACTCGCACAACACACCCATACACAAAATCACACTCCAACATACAGCCCCCACTCATGGAGAGAGAGAGAGAGAGAGAGAGAGAGAGAGAGAGAGAGAGAGAGAGAGAGGGGGGGGGGGGTTTCAGTAATGTGTCGCACACTCAGTTGATTATGAACATTTCAAACGGATTCGTCTCACCTATGCATAGTTCTTGTAAATATGGAACTATGTGTATAAGTAAGGTAATATATTCATGAAATTAATCACACGTAGAGTACTATTTTAAATAACGGTGGCAACGTACATGCCTCCTCCCGAAGAGGTGGAACAGAGTAGAAGTGGGGAAGAGAAGAGGGTAAAAACCTGTATGTAGGAAAAGGACTGGGGCAGGAACTAAATTATTATGATTGGGAGGGGGGGGGGGGGGGGGGGGGGAGGGGGGGGAAGGGGAAATTTAGTGCGCGTGGGCAGCAAGCCCACGTGTGAGGAAGGGATTGGGGAGGTGTAATCTCGGGTAACACAATCAAAAAAAAAAAAAGGGGGGGGGGTGAGATTGTAAACGTAATGGAAAGTGTGTGTGTGTGTGTGTGTGTGGGGGGGGGGGGGGGGGGGGGAGGGAGGGATCATATAGGAGGAGCTGGTAGGGAGGAAGAAGGTCAAGAGACTGGGAGGAGAAGGTCTACAAGACGGCTTAAAAGAAGGGTGTGCAATGAGGGTAGAGAGTGAAGAAAGGGAGGGGGTAGAGGCAAAGGAAATGAAAGGTGGGGGCACTGCTGGAAGGGAAGTCTGGGGGAGAAGGGAGGGTATGGGGAAGAGTCTAGGTGACCATGTTGAGACCCTCTGGGTAAACAGTACGTGAGTCTGTAATCATTGTCCTCTTAAAAAAAAAAAAAAAAAAAAAAAAAAAAAAAAAACCTCTTCTGTAACTATACTTCTTAGGTCATGAAGGGCATGAAGAGAGTGATTAGTCTGGTGGAAATGTCTGGTTACTAAAGTTACAGTGTTCTTTTTTTTTATTTTCGATCTGCTTTGGTAAAAAAACGAATTTTTAATAACTTTTTAGTTTTCCCCACAATACTCGCTGTGTGGGCATTTGTTGCAAAACAGTAAATAGATTATGTTGCTGGTTAAACAATCCATGTGGTGTCGGATGGTGAACGATTCTCCTGTTACTGTGCTTTTGAAGTTGGCTGTTTCCACTACGTGTTCTTGGCAGATAACACATTTTCTACCACACGGAAAGCACCCAGGTGGTGAAGAGTCCAAGTGAAGGGTGGGAAGTGCGGAAGCACAGCTGTTCAGAGCAAGCTACTTAGTTTTGAGAGTCAGGGGAATTTACAGCTGCAGAGGCCAAGCCGTGAATGCAGGTCAGGGAAAGGGGTGTTTTTCTGCAGGCTGCTCCCCACCAGCAGCTAACCGTGCTGTACTCGGCGAACTGAATGTCATCTGTGTAAAGCCGGTCTGGCAGCAATGTGTTCGGCATTGCTGAGCGGCCATTACAAGTGGGGCTGTTAGTTTGATAATTAGTGGTTGTCATGAAAAATGTAATATATCTGTGCTCTTGAGATGACTGAATAGGCAAATTCCCGACAATTCTTTTATACCAAACTCGACTAGGTTTATTTTCCTGTAGATAATGTAGATACGGCATGAAAGCTTGTACACAAGTGGCCAGGCGATATTCAAACAATGACAACACACACACAATTGTGCAAAAATGACGTCATCACTTTCTGGGAAGTTAATTTTCCCTAGTTAACTAGTACACAAGTTTGATACATGCTTCTGCTTGGCGCACAGGATAGAAAAATAAAGCTGTGGAAAGCATGAGAAAATTTTTTTTATGGACTTGCTGTTTCTTTCTCCCCAAATAGGTGGGTCTGGAATGGCCTTTTGAAGTCTAGGACTGGGTTGAAAAAGGGTATGAAGTTCCTGCAGCCTTGACATAGAGGTGGGTTAACTGGATTGTGAGTGATTATGACAGGAGTGCGTTGGGTGCGCTGCTTTGGTTTATACTGTAGGATGGAGCATCTTGACTGACCCTGTGCTTTTTTCTGGAGCTGTAGTAAGGTATCTGACTATATCCTTGGAGACGCAATTGTTCAGTGGGAAGACATTGTCTTTCGAAATCATCTGGTTTTGAACACAGACGTTTCAAGCGGCGAAACAGTTGTACGATAAGTCCTGTTAGCAGTGGTGTGTGGGTGACAAGAGCTGAAATGAAGATAGGAGTGGACATTGCTGGGCTTGCAGCACAGTTTAATATGTGTGTATACCTCTTCTACTTTTAGCAGTATGTCTAGATTAAAGGTAAACTTGAAAGTAGGGATTTTTTGGTGTTAATGTATGTTGTAACCCGCCGATTTTTAAGCAGCGCCGATTTGTAAGCGCTTGCAAATCGGCGCACATTGCACGACTTCTAAAACTGCCGATTTGTAAGCAGCGCCGATTTGTAGAGCGCTTACAAATCGGCGGGTTAGGCCCCCGCCGATTTGTAAGAGCTGCTTACAAATCGGCGGGTGCTTTACAAATCGGCGGGTTAAGCCCCTGCCGTTTGCCGTTTTGTAAAGCACTTTACAAAACGGCGGGCACTTTTATATCCTGCTTCTTTGGATTAAAACGATAAACTGTCATTACGCTTTCAGTGATTATTCCTGCAATTTTGATGACTTTATATTTTGCTCATAAAGATGGCGGACTGACACAGGTCGTTTTGAGGAGCACACTAACGAAGAGAAAAAGACAAGTCTGCTAACTTATTTTACTACTACTACTACTACTACTACTACTACTACTACTCTCTCTCTCTCTCTCTCTCTCTCTCTCTCTCTCTCTCTCTCTCTCTCTCTCTCTCTCTCTCATTGCAAGTAACCTTTCACCCAGTTGTATGCAGACTTTCAGCTTCATCAAAGAAATACTTAGTTCTCAGCCGCACAATGATACGTATAAGTAGGGGTCTAAACTGTGAATTTCCTCATTTTATCCATGATACTCCGGAAGCTAATGATACTTGTTTGAGCGATTTATACACGGGGGGAAAATATAAATATAACAGAGTAATAAGCAAAATTTCGTGTAATACATGCATCAGTCTTGAGTCATGTGATCTATTCGATACAACTGAATGACCCTAACCTCTCACACACCCTCTTTATCTAGAAGGCAAAAGGACTGTGCAGCTCATTGAAATGGATGCCAGCTAAATCCGTTAGTTATATTCTGGAAGTTTTCAGAATACATAAGAGATGGAATAGGACCCAATATGATCCAAAATGAAGGACGTTGTTCATTTCGAAAGTGAGAAATCCAAAATAATCTAGTAAAAACAAATCTGATTTTAGCTAAGATGTAGTTTTATGCCAGTTACCAACAGAGGCAAAAAAATTCATTCGAGGATGTGTTCCTATTCCTTTGAAGTACAATACATATTACCATCATGGGTGGAGCTTTCAAATATGGAATTTCATTGGTAGTGTTTCTTAATGAAATTCCATGTTTGAAAGCTCCTAGATAAAGAGGGTGTGTGTAAGCTGCGCTTACAAATCGGCGGGGCCTAGCCCGCCGATTTGTAAGCGCTTACAAATCTGCTTACAAATCGGTGGTTTTACAAGTCATGCAATGTGCGCCGATTTGTAAGGGCTTACAAATCGGCGCTGCTTACAAATCGGCGGGTTACAGTTGTGTATGTGTGGTTCCTTCTTGTTAATGCCGATTAGTTTTTCAAGGCTGAAAATAGTGAACATAACACTTAAGTATGTGGCAAAGGTTGCTACTTTTGCTGATAAAATGAAGGGAAAACTACTGGAGATCGTAGTAAAATTAACGTTCCTTATAAAGGTACACTGACTCATTGGAAAAAAAAAAATCAGTCGGAAAGCAAGTATTCAACTCCACAATACCCCCAACTCATCTTTTTATTTTATTTTTAACCTAACTGTAAAGACATAGTTGGTCAGTTCACCATAACTACACTTCTGTTTTCGCTTAAAGATAAAGACAACAACAACAACAACAAACAACAACAACAACTGACGCTGCAATTAATGCAAGAGGGCCGAAAAATAGGACCGACGGGAAGATTTCACTTTCCTTTAATTTCATGCTGAGACAAAAATTATCAGTTTGTGGACATATCATTCAACCTGAGTCTTGTGGCCGAACCTGAACTCTGTATGTGTGTGCGTGCGTGTGTGCGTGCGTGTGTGCGTGCGCGCGCGCGCGCGCGCGCGCGCGCGCGTGTGTGTGTGTGTGTGTGTGTGTGTGTGTGTGTGTGTGTGTGTGTGTGTGTGAGTGTGTGACGATGTTTGGTGGGTATTCAAACACTTATCAACGCGTTGAGGGAAAGTATAGGTTAGGTATCTGCTAAGTCATAGCCACAACAGCCTCTGCTCATTTTTATTTTTATTTATTTTTTCTTGTTAAGCTTTCAAATCTTAAATAAATGTCAGCGAACCGCCCAGAGAAACGTAGACAAACGAGTCACAAGACAACACAACGCGTTTCGACCTCTTAGGTCTTCCTCAGGTGAAATAAAGACGGACAAAATAACGAAAATGCAATCTGAAGCGATCAAAGCTAAGTGCATTTTCGTTATTTTGTCCGTCTTTATTTCACCTGAGGAAGACCTAAGAGGTCGAAACGCGTTGTGTGTTGTCTTGTGACTCGTTTGTCTACGTTTCTCTGGGCGGTTCGCTGACATTTATTTAAGATTTGTTTAGATTTCCGCCTGCAGTCGTTTCACTTTGCAACTAGATTTGTTAAGCTTTCATTCATTTCTTCATCAGGTTTAAATCAAGCGCGGCGTGGTCTTGAAAC
>JADBJO010010878.1:40000-50000 GCA_016801955.1 Conus betulinus
AGACAGTCCTGAGGGGTCAGTGAAGTTGTGCTGTGTGTGTGCCTGGTATATGAATCTCTCACATGCCAAATCAATTTTGACAACCTGTCATTCACCCATCAGGGGGGGTGAGAGGGGGAGGGATTTAGTCTAGTCACCAATCACCTCTGGAATTGTTTGAACCTAATCGGCACCCGGTAATTTATGCGTCCATGTAGGTGTCGGCGAGCACCAGTTAATTTATGCGTCTGTATAGGTGTTTGCGAGCATGTGTAGGTGTCTGCGAGCATGGGGATCGCGGGGTGATTGCCTTTGTGTAATTACAGCCGCACGTGGCTCAGGTGGAGGGGGGGGGGGGGGGGGTTGTGGTGGTGGTGAAGAGAACGGCAAGGTGCCTTTGTTTCATGGGATGGGGGGTGGGGGTGGGGGTGTGAGAGGTGGTGGTGGTGGAGAGCGCGGCAACATGCTTTTGTGTCACGGGGTAGAGAGTTGGGAGGGGTGGTGGTGGTGGTGTGACGTTGCTGACATAGTATCGCAGTCGGGCCTTTCGCACTGTCCCAACCCCGAAAAAAAGATTCTCTCTTGAGAGAAGCTCCTGCTTGACAATCCATTCTGATCATGGTCCATTATGCTTTTGGCACTAGCTCTGGAGTCACCAAGACACCGATGGAGCCTCAGAATACATTATTGGGCTCCTGTTGGCCTGTGTCTGGATTGTCAGGCTGGCCTGGGGATGAATCGTTCTCTTGGGCTGGATGACCAGTGTTGGCACAGGGGGCAGGAATCGACATATTTCTTTATGTCCTCTACCATCCCTGGCCAATAGTACTGATTTCATCACCCATTGCACTGTCTGCCCTACATTGATATGTCCTGGCGAACAGAGTGTATGTCCCACTTCCATCACTCGGGTCGGTGTGGCGCCGGGACCACAAGTTGTGAATGATCTTTATTAAGCCTACGATACAGAAGACCATTCCGCCTAAAGAATTCACCCTTGCGAGTGGGGGCGACGTGTGGCGCTGCCTCTTGAAGCATGCAGCTAATGTTGGGTCAGCTCGCTGAGCTGCTTTCATCTCCTTTTTAGGAGGTTTGAATTGCTTTGGGGTCTTCACCTGCAGTGTGGATACAATGACAGGTTCAGACGGGTTCCCGAGCGTGACATAATGGCCTCCAAGTAGGAGATCATGGATCGGATTGTCCATGACGGCTGCCTTGATCTGTCCCTTGACGTACCTACTGTCAACCATAATTGTGGCAACAGGTAAGGTAACAGGTGGAAAAGTCAGGTCAGCCCCTTGTAAAGGCACTGTCTCCTCGGTGATAGCAGCTGGCTCCACAAGGGAAGCTCTTACTACTGCATCGTATGACAATCCTGTGTCATACAAACAGGAGGCAGGTTTGTTATTTACTAACACCTGCTCACTGATGGGTGGTGCAGTAATGTTATGTACCATAGCTGGTGTGTCACTGCTCCTTTGGGTGTAGACACTACCTGGTACGCACAACAATTGTCTGGAGTCTTGGTCCAAAGAATTTTCTGCACTCTGCAGTATTGTGTGAAGCCATTTTACAGTGCATGCAGAAACGCTTCTGTGCACTGTTTTGACTCACAGGGACTGATTTACCACTGTGTGGTTTACCAGTTTGTTTCTCACTTTGTGGTGGTTTCCAACTTGGGGGTGGGTTTTGGTTTTGAGATTGCTGTGACGGTGGGGGGGTGGTTCGAATCCTGGGTTTTGCCTGTCATGCATCTTTTTGTGTGCATTTGCTTCATCCTGGGCGGTGGTGTATCTGTCAGCTAGCTTGATCAGGTCAGCTAGTGAAGCAGCACCTTGTTCTGCCGTGAAAGTTTGCAGGTCAGTGGACATTGTGTCACGCAGCTGCTCGCAGAGTATGAGCTCAGTCAGACCATCAAAAGTCTGTGCTTGGTTTGACAGTGTCAACCATTTTTTGGAGATAAGTTGTTAACCTATCTGCTAACTGGCCATAGGTTTTCTCCCCTGCTACGCCGCGAGTTTCGAAATTTTTCTTTTCGGTAGGCTTCAGCTGTCAGTTCATAACAGGTGAGTAGGGCTTGTTTGAGAGCATCATAATCAGTTACTTTGTTTGGTGGTAACTTGGTATACACATCATAAGCAACACCTCTAAGACCTTGTGCTAATTTGATGTTACGCGCTTTTCTGGGTCTAGGCCGAATTCATTTGCCAATCTTTCAAACCGGTCTAAGTATGCGTCAATACTTTCTGTGTTCTCATTAAATGGATCCAAAGAAAATGACATTGCCGGAATTTGGAATTTGGATGGGAGGCTGTGAATTTTGGACTGGCCGTGTCTGAAGAGCTATCATTCTCGGAGGATTTGTCAATCTTTCTGAGTGCAAGTTCATGTTCTCTCACCTTTATCGCATTCTTCAGCTTCACGGGTTTTTTGTCACGCTCAGCAGCTTCTAGTTCCCGTAATCGGGTTCGCTCTTCAGCTTCACAGGCTTCTTTCTGCACAGCAGCTTCATGCTGTCTAATCTTTTCATGCTTGGCCTCTTCTAATTCCAGCTGTTGTTTATTACTAGCTTTTTCAGCAGCTTTTTCCTTTTCAAATTGGGTAATCACAAATGAGACTAACTCTTGCCCAGAGAGGCCTAGGGATTCTCCCCACTCCTTGATCTCCCGTCTAAGTTTCACTGATTCAGCCATGATAATGAACTGTTATACAATCCTTATCAATCAAAGATCCACTAAGTACAACAAAGCAAAGAATCACACAATGTAAATATCAAAATGAATTGATTATAACTTCAACCACACACACTCTTATTGTTTGCTATGTAAGATAACCATTCACACAACACAAACATAAAAGATTTCCCTCCTGGACTCAACTCAATCAGCCTATTTGCTCTGAATTCTGCTCTTTTTCCAAATTGTTGGACTAGCCAAAGGAAATAAAATTTTGAGTGAATTGTATTTTACAATCCAAAGTGTATTTTACAATCCCGGACGAGCCCCCACTTTGATGTGACGAGATGGATATGAGTGGTAGGTGGGTCCTCTAGGGGAAGGACTTGGAATAATTTCTCGATGAGAATTATCTTAGCTTTTCACCTACACCCCCTCTCTTCTCTTACTAGTGTGGAAGGAGCAACTTTCCGGTACTAGTCATCAAAGAAATTTTTATTTGTTCCGGGTATTGATAAAATACTGAAGAATGGCTCTGAGATAATTTTCCTTAGGCCTGTACTCTTAATTAAAAGTACTTATAGCTGCGAGATACAGAATTGAAGAGAGAAGTTCAAACATTCAACATTCGATTGAACAACAGGGAACTGACACAATTTAAGTGCACTTTCACACATCAACTTTTATTATTTACACATAGATAAGAAATGGCATGTCACTTCCATAGGTTTCAGTTCTCATTGGACTACCACAATGAGGGGCCCTTCCTCACTCCTACTTTACTCGCTTGCACTCTGTGCAGCAAGCTTAAGTTGGCATACAGGGGTTCTGTCTAAGTTACACTGAATGTATATGGTTATTATACATCCACCCTGCTTGCTAACACCCAGTGTTGTAGCCGGAGTGGTACTCATAGACAGGTTCTCACTGTTTCATCATAAAGTGAGGGTAAGGGTCTGATGGGTTTGAGTCCAGGTGGTAAGCAAACTTAGCTTTGCTTCGGAGAGAATAGTTGATCTCTCCTGTGGCTGGTGACTGCCCCACTGGTGTAGATTTGTTGTGTGTGCCATGGTGTCGCCCTGGTTTCTGGCGAAGTCCCAGCTTCTGGTTCAACCGCAATGTGTAGCGTGACCAGGATCCCAGTTCTGCGATAAAGAGAACTTGATCTGTAGATGAGAATCTGATGGCTGGCTTGTCGAGTGCACACATTTACCCTTTTCCTCTTTCTTTCGAGGGGTGTGAGACTCAGCCAGCAAAGTTTTTCTCTATGGTAGAGTTTCTGCTATAACTATTAATCTCCACTTTTGTTTAATGGCTAAGTTAAGCTTACAAAAGGGGTAGGACAGTAATACAATGTTACAGTTTTAGTTAAACAACTCTTCCTTGTTTCATATGAATTAAATCACACTGACTTGGGCTATGCTTAGTCCAAGTACATGTGGTGTAGACTTAAAGTCATACACTACAAATCATTCCAATAATCACCAGTATTTATAAATCAGAGTAGCAGTTTTTACCTAGCACAGGCATACTGTTTTCCTGATCAAAATTAATCATTTAATTATTATCTTAACAGACAGAGTTGCATACTGACAAAAGTCAGGGTGAACACAAAGAGCAGTGGTCAGATTGTTAACAAAGAATCAAAACCACTGGGAGAGAGCTTTTGCCATATGATGGCAAGCAAACTACTACACAGAATAATCATCATTCATCAGTTTTGATAAATGTTGCTAAGCATTTGTACAAAGTTACAATGTTAACACACACAGCATACATAAAATCAATACATAGATTCAAAAATGTAAACAGAGTTCCAACTCACTTTTTCCTGGGAATGAGCAGTGAAAGAGATTTGAGGTCAAGAGTGTTAGGCTATCCCTAAGCGTCTCTTTGTCTTCCTCTGTTCTTGACTACAGGCAGTCCTGAGGGGTCAGTGTGAGTTGCGCCTGTGTGTGCCTGGTATATGAATCTCTCACATGCCAAATCAAATTTTGACAACCTGTCATTCACCCATCAGGGGTGAGAGGGGGAGGGATTTAGGTGGTGGCGGTGAAGAGAGCGGCAAGGTGCCTTTGTTTCATGGGATTGGGGGGGGGGGGGGGGGGGGGGTGGGGTGGAGGTGGTGGTGGTGGGAGAGCGCGGCAACATGTTTTTTGTGTCATGGGGTAGAGAGGGGGGGGGGGGGTGGTGGTGGTGTGACGTTGCTGTGTAGTATCGCCCAGCGTGGGGAATGAGAGTGGGGGGGGGGGGGGGGGGGGGGGGGGGGGGTGGGGGGGGGGGGGGGGGGGGGGGGGGGGGGGGGGGGGGGTTGAGAGGGGAGAGTGGGCTTGGATTTGAAATCTATTCTGGGGGTTTGGTGTTTTAGTGGGACCAATCGGATGGTGTTGTCAAGCGTCACATCACAAGAATGATACCCAACATATTTTATTAATGGAAATGTATCTACACACTATGCAGGTCAATACACTAGTGTCTTTTGAAACAAAACAACAATGAACAATATAAAAAAAAAGGAAACATATTTAAAGGTTTTTATACGTCTATATATGCCTGAGTTTATGACAGGAGTGGGGAAAATGTGGGGAAAGTGAGTGATTGTTTGGAGAAATGTGTGTGTGTGTGTGTGCGCGCGCGCGCGCGCGCGCGCGCGCGCGCGCGCGCGTGTGTGTGTGTGTGTGTGTGTGTGTGTGTGTGAATATCCATGGACAAGAGTTTTTTTTTTTTTTTTTTTTTTTTTCGAGTCTCTATGGCAGGGAGAGTTCTGAAATCACAGCCCTAAATTTGAAATAGAAGTATTCCTTCATTGTTATAAATAAATCTTTACAATGCAGGATGTGGTGTGTGCGTGTGTGTGTGTGTGTGTGTGTGTGTGTGTGTGTGTGTGTGTGTGTGTGTGTGTGTGTGTGTGTGAGAGAGAGAGAGAGAGAGAGAGAGAGAGAGAGAGAGAGAGAGAGAGAGAGAGAGAGAGAGAGAGAGAGAGAGAGAGAGAGAGATTTTGTAATCAAAACACGAATGTGAATTTTTCTTCTTCTTTTTTGTACCGACTAAAGCTAACAGTGTGCGAAGGCGATTCAACAGTTACTCAGTTATCGATTTTACACATTGCTCGCCACATATGCAAACATTATGTCAACGGCTGCTGCACACGTTTCCAGTGCATTGGTTGTTATCTGCCTCATACTCTTCGTGTATGTCGCTGTCTTAGCCTGTGTTGTTAGCTGCATTTCACTTTCTATTATAGGTTTTATTTTGCTTAGAGAAAACCCAGTCAGCAGAACATGCACAGAATCAGACATAACCTGAATGTAGAAAGGGGACCAATTCTACCGTTGTATAGAATGATAGTGTACCCATCGTTTTGAAGCAAACATCTTTACAGGCTATAAAAGCATATTGCTATGTGTTGTGCTTTCCCTTAAAAATGTTTTCCAGTTTTTGTGCACTTTAAACAGCCAGATCTACTCGGCAGATACATGATGTATTTTTTAGGAGGACATTATCTGGAGTAATTGAAAACTCATCTCTTTTCAAGATGCTTCGTCCTCAGTGATCACTTTTTTTTTTTTTTACCAATAGAGATGTGTACTCTTGGAAAAAGAAAAAAAAAAAAAGACTGCTTGTCACTTTGGCAGAAGCAGTGGACTAGCTATGGGGAGAGGGAGAGAGAGAGAGAGAGAGAGAGAGAGAGAGAGAGAGAGAGAGAGAGAGAGAGAGAGAGAGAGAGAGAGAGAGAACGATTTTTTCCTTTTTATACTAAGGGAAATGAGAGAGAGAGAGAGAGAGAGAGAGAGAGAGAGAGAGAGAGAGAGAGAGAGAGAGAGAGAGAGAGAAATTATCACAGAAAGAAAAAGAAGACAAAGAAATTTGACTTAGACTTTGAGTGAATTGAACTCTGAACTATCTGTGGGCTTGTAAATCATCGATCATGTGCTAACTATGTGATGTGTGTGATAACTTCCAATACAAGCTTTTTTTTTTTTCTATCTCGAATTTCGATCGTTTATTCTCGGGATTATCTTGATCAGTTCTATTTCCAAACTACCGCGTTCACGAATATAAGCATGATGTGGATCCTGCGAGCGATCGTCACAGTCCAGGTAACTCATTTTCGTAGATGTTTAATAGAGTGCCTTTGTTTTTTCTAGGGCGAGCCCGCTGTCCGTTGTAGGTATTGACTGTGACTGAGCCCCTCGCAGTCCTGGAAATGCTCCAAGAGCTACGGACTTTGGATTATCTGTAGAGACAAGAGTAGCGGTCACGAGGAACTGTCTATGTGGGAAAGAATGTCTGCTGTATAGAGACATTTCGATTTGGACTAACTGAGAATTTCCTGAAGTGATTGTCCTCACGGAGAGAATATATACTTCTTCCATAATTGAAAAAATTGTCCTCTTTAAAAGGGATGTATACTTTTTTTTTTGTAATTGAAAGACGGTCCTCTCGGAAAATGAGTGTCATTTTAGTGACTGAAAAGAGAGGAAGTTTCCCACTGAAAACTTTAAAGCGAATGAGGGTCTGGGAACCCAGAATAGGAGTGTTGTTTATGTGAAGCAAACTGGTCGTATGTATGACCAGCAAAGAAATTTATGAAATGGGCGAATGAGTTGAGTTTAGTGTGATCTAGATATTTCTGCTAGAACATTCATAACATTTCATATAAAAGGGAACATTGCAATTGTTGTGACGTCTTCTTGAATAGCATATCGAAAAAACAAAACAAACAACAAACAAACAAAAACCCTTTCGCCAAAAGAAGTGAGACGCAAATAGAAAGGAATAACCTGGGGATGAATTAAACATTGTATTATAGTCTGTTATACTGAAAAGAAAGGAGTCAGGTATGCTGTTGCGTACAAGGTGCATGATTGTGTTGGTGTGCATGTGAGTGTGTGCATGTGGACCATCATGTGATAGTGGAGACCCTGACTCGGGTTCAAGTGAGTGCGTGTCTTGTATTTTTGAAGGCCTTTCATTGCCTTCATGTTTCCTTTATAAATGGCCATGTGATGACATGAATGTGAACATGTTTGATTAAGACCATGTGATGACATGAATGTAAACATGTTGGATTGATTTTCTTTTTCCTTTATAAATGACCATGTGTGATATGAATGTCAACATGTTGGATTGATTTTCTTTTTCCTTTATAAATGACCATGTGATGATATGAATGTCAACATGTTGGATTATGGGCATGTGCTGACATGAATGTAAACATGTTGGATTGACTTTTTTTCCGCTGCTTTGGTTTGGCTTCGTCACGAAGATATCGGTTTGTCCCCCTTTTATATGCTGGTTTAAAATAGTATCTTGATGTGAGAGCTGTACTCAGCAACCTAGTTTGGTTGCTTTTATTTGTTACTTTTTTTTTTTTTTTGTTTTGTTTTTGTTCATCACTGAATCGTTTAGTACTTTAAATGTGGGTGCTTTCACATATTATTTTGTTTGTTCATCACTGAATCATTTGGTACTTTGGTTTTTGGATGCGTTCGCGTAATGTTTGTTCATCATTGAATCGTTTAGTACTTTAATTTGGGTGCTTTCACTTATTATTTTGTTTGTTCATTACCAAATCGTTAGCACTTTAATTTTGGGTGCTTACGCTTATATTTTTTGCTTGTTCTTTGCTGAATCGCATAGTACTTTGATTACACTTTTTTTCTTTACTGTGAGAAATTAGCCTGCAGGAGGGAGGAATAGCCTGTGCTATTCCCATCTTTGCTTTTTAAATAAAAACATGTACCCCTGTCTTTTCTTTCAGTTCAGAGAGAGAGAGAGAGAGAGAGAGAGAGAGAGAGAGAGAGAGAGAGAGAGAGAGAGAGAAAGGAAAGAGGTTAGTTCAGAGGAGCAGAAGAGGACGAAGAAGTCTGAGAGGCTTGAACTCGCAACAATGTTTTGTAGGCTCGTATATCATTGATCCTAGGATGAGTGTGAGATGTGTGAAAATATCTGATCATTTTCATGACAAGCTTTCCATCGCAATCTCGAGTTTGGATTGTTTACTATCGTTTTGATTTTGATTGCGATCGGAACCGTTTTAAATATTCTACCCATTCACATATCCGATAGGTAAGATGTGGATCCTATGATCAATTGTGAGGTAAGTAAGTTACTAATTTAGATTATTAGTAGAGCGCCTTGTCTTTCTGAGGCGAGCAGACTGTATGCTGGAACTACTAACTGCACGTAGCGCCTCGCAGCCCTTCCTAGCCCTTGAGATGCTTTCGAATGTCTGCTGACATGAGGAAGTTTACTTTGAAAATTTGATGTGATGACTGTCCTCACAGAGAGAATGTGTTGTTTTGGATTACTGGAGAGAAGAGGATTTTATTTTCCCATTGAAATTTTACAGGGAATTGGGGTCTGTGAATCCAGAATGGTTTGTTGTTTATGTAACGCAAATTGGTCGTCTGCGAGACCAGACAAAAAGAAGTTTGTGAAATGGGCAAATGAATTGAGGCCAATGTGAATTAAATACATTTTGGAGAAAACAGTTTTAACACTTTGTATTCATGGGGCGTCTTGCTGAAAACATTAGGAAAGGGGACTCAGTTGGGAAGACTGGGACCACACAGTCGAGTCTCATCCACTTAATGGATGCGTTTTTCTGAGAGTGTTGCTCAAATTTCCTGACCAACACTGCAGGTGCCTGTATCTCTCGGGCCTGGTTGACGCCGGGATATATTATGAAAGGAAGCGTAGAGTACAGCCCTGTCATGTAGTCTCAGACCGAAATGGAAATCCGTAGCATCATCATCTTAATCATCCTCATTCTCATCGATCAGCATAAAAAAAAAAAAAAAAAAAAAGTCCCAGGTTCTGTGGCCCTTCATGCCCTGTTCTCATGGTGACCTCAGTTTCGATGTCCTCTCCACGTCTGTGGCCTGGGTTGGTTCCGTAGGGGTCACCGATATCGGCGAGTCCATTGGAGCTGTCGTTGGACGGACGTGGTGGCGTCCTCCGGAGGGAGAGCTCACTCACGCCGGCTCCGCGACTAAGCAATTATTGTCGTCAGTAGGGGGCTTAGTAGGTGGTGTCCTGCGTACGTTAGATCAGAACAGGCGCCACTGAACACCACCGAAGTGACTCGGCAGCAGTGCAGTGTCTCCTCCTCCGGTGGGTTGCCTCTTGACGACTTGACATTGACTCCGCCCTGTGGATTTGCCGGTGCCTGGGCCGCGGCGGGGCCGTCCGGGCTGTAGCTGTGGACGGGGTGTCGGAATGAGCGGCGTGGGTGCACTGCCTCTGAGGTGGTGCAGAGGTGGGGACAGCAAAAAAAGAAAAAAAAAAACATTAGGAAAGGGGAAAGAGAGGAAATATCCCCCCACACCCCTCACCTCGGC
>JADBJO010010878.1:62500-67500 GCA_016801955.1 Conus betulinus
TTGTTTTTGGATGTTGGATAGCATGAACAGTCCGACCAGTTCGCATGTTTCGGCACCGTCATACGATCCCATGGTCACATCAAATGTTGTTTTTCTGTTCGTTTTCTTGATCCATGTTTCATTTCTGCTGTAGAGTAAAGTTTTCTTGGTGTGGAGAATGATTTCCATTTCTGACCCTGTTATGTCTGTGTGTTTATTAGCAAATTTCAGAGCTTTAGTGAGTAGCTCTTCATCTATGGATGGGTAGAAGTCTACTATGTCGAATGTGAATACTGTGTTCTTCTGTTTGTTAAGATTTTTGAACCATTGGATAACTTCATATGTTCTTCCAGAGGTTGTATTCCGTGTTTGATTTTATTTTTTTTATGCTTTTTTTCTAGGATTTTCTTACTTATTTTGCCCCAGTTCAGATTTAGATGGGTTTATTAGTCTACATGTTGGGTTGTTGTGGAAATTGGGTTTATGGTCTTTAAGAGTTATGAAGGCTTCTTTTATTGCTGTTGTTTCTACCCTGTGTCACCTAGATCCATGTGGTGTATGAGTTCTTTTTTTCTTTTTTTCGGATGTTGTTGTGTATGGTTTTATCAGCTTTTTTGTAGTTTTTCTGAATGTTTTTTATCAAGAAGTTGTGAGTACTCGTTTGGTTCCATTTTGTAGTAATTACTGGTTTTGTCAGCCTTCACGAATATTTTTTTGTCATTTTGTATTTGTTTTATTTCATTTTTTAATGATGTTTGGAAATCGTTGTTTGATTTTTTTGAATTCTATGTTGGCTATCATTCTTTTCATTTTATCCTCGAAAGATTTCATTTCATCTATGGCCGGTGGAGATCGCCATGATTTGAAGCCATATGTGTTTTTTGTCCTTTTTTTTGCATTCGGGTTCAGGAAGAAAAACGCTTTCCATCTCATGTTTCGTACGAATTTTTCAGTTTGTTTGTTAAAATAGTGTGGTAAAAGGAAGTTTTAAAATCATCAACAGATCTGTTTCGAGCGCTGGCTCTCCTCAGGATGGTGTTGGGTCGCCTACTGCCGGTGTTATATGGCCTAATGTCAAGCCAGGTGCGACAGGATCAAGAGAGATCGAAGCAGCAGAACAGATGATATGAACAGGTTGGTGCTGGTCTCGGTACCACTTGTGTCGCGAATGAACTGGCCGTACCTAACACCGAATTGGATGAACACAGTACACAGCACAGGAGGAACACATCAAGCCGACTCGAGATGATGATGACCCGTCGCATATTCAGGATACTCTTCGGTGTTTGCATTCCGATCTGTCGGAGTGTAACAGCAAGGGCCCAGAAATCCACCCGTCGGACATCGACACAAGTCTGGAACAAGCTTTAGACAAAATTGTCGCTGGTTTTGACACGGGAATGGTTAAGGGTTATGTCGTTACTCTGACAGAGCGACAGGTGCAGAGACGATTCCGAGATCCGCACAGAAATCAAGCATTTTGGAAGGTCGTGTTCCATTAAACAGATGATGTGGGTGTGCTGCTGTGTGAATCAGACCACGTCGTTCTAGAATATCCCTGCGATCCGTGTTTGGAAGACGATCGCTTTTTTTGGTTTGACAAGCAGGATTTAGCATTAATCAAATGAAGTGACTGGTTGATTGTTTATTTTCACTTGGTATTCTAGCTCGAAGAAAACCGAACAAAAAAATCAAAACAAAGACGCAAGAAATCGTTTTTTTTTTTCAGTGAAAACAACTTGAAAAACATCGATGTGGAGTACAACAGAGAAGCATTTGATTGTCACTTGACATGGAAGTCTTTGAAGCACCTGTCATGCACCCCAACGTCACATTTCAGGCATTTGTGTTTGGTCTTCATTCCACACTGACCCCATCACAGCCGAGTGGGTGAGAGGCTCACAAGATGATCCAGCCTGTCAAACCCAACACTATCAGGGACACGCTTGTCCAGGGATGCTGGTCGACCCCGCCCAGGACGAGGAGCATCAGAACGGGACCTGGCGCGAGCAAGATACACCTTGGCTACTGCACGTCAAAATGCCAACAGATCCAGGTTCTTCTTCCTGTGTGCTGGGGTTTGCCTGTAAAGATGCCATGCCTGCTGAACAGCAAGGTCCAGGCAGTAGATGAACAGTGGCCACCACCACTTCTTGCTGCAGATAGCCACTCTGTATTTCTCAATGTTTTGATCCATCCTGTCCACTCCACCCCCATTGTCTTATTGTAATGTCAGATGAGGAATGGCAGTTGCAAATCCACTTTCTTCTTCTCAGTGCGTGACCACCGTCGTGCTGTGCTGATAAGAAGAACACCAACTTTGTCGGACACAACATTTACTGTGCTATTGTCATTCCATTGAACAACTATTAAACCAGACTTAACATCAATGGCATGGTCGTATGTTCCTCGTGTACTCTTTTCCATTTCCTTTGTGGTCTTGAGCGGGCAGTCTTCCAGCCTGTTGGCACGAATTGTTCCTGTGCATGCGATCTTCCTCTTAGTCAGGCAGTCCACAAGCTTCAGAGACGTAAAGAGATTGTCAAAGGTCAGGTGAAAGGAGCACTCCTCCTGGAGCTCAGCAATCAAGTCAATGACCACTGATCCTCCCATTCCCAAATTAGGGTACTGGGTTTGTCTCCCATGGGCTCCTTGGCATGGCTCAAACTGAATGCAGTATCCCAAAGGTGTGCACAGACCCAAAGCTTGAACCCAAAGTGTGAATAGGTTTGCCTATTATGAATTGTTTGGCCGAATGCCTGCCAAAGTATGAGACCATTGACTCATCTATGCTGAGATCAGGTGTCTGGAAACAATGAAAATACTTCAGAAACTTCTCATTCAATGCAGTCATCAGAGGGCGGACTTTTGCCATCTTGTCACACTTGTCCAGCATATAATTGGCGCAGAAGTGGAGATAGTTTATCAGTTCGTCAATACAGTGGCAGAGGCTCCTGCTAAAAGCTGGCGACCACTCAGATTTTCCACCGTTCCCTCTTCATCACCACTGTCCTCATCGGTCAGTTCATCCACTGGTGGCGGCTCTATGAAGATACCAGCTGTCTGGAATGTATCATCTTCCTCTAGCATGCTAACCACTTCGTGGACATTGAAGAATCTGCAAGAGAACAACAGGATATTTAGTAAATCTAAAACAAGAAAACCCCTACCCATTCAATCCTAGTGTCCCATATATGGACACACCCTCACAGACTCACAAAACAAAAACTACAGATTTTCACATCAAAGTGAAAGACACAATTTAAATCAATGTTAGATGTGCATTTTATCTTCCTAAGTATTATTTAAAAATTGTAGTAGAAAAGATTTACAGCCTTACCTTTGTGAACTTGCCATCACTGTGCTGAATAGAACACGCGCTCAGACAAAATGGCGGCCCTGCTGAAAAGCAAATGGAGGAAGACAACCCACATTGATCATTTTCAACACACAATGGCTTCCCTTATATCATTTGTATCTATTTACGCAAAAAAACCCAACATTGCATTTGACTGCATTCAACTGATGATGTCCCATATTTGGGACGCACGGCAAATATGGGTTAAATTGGCCTGCATTTTGGAAAGGAAGACGCATCGGCAACACAAAGCATGCAGAGACCAAAGCATGTCTTGCACTCACAAACACAGTATGCTTACTCCGTACGAACGCACAATCACTCCATTCACCCAAAGGAGCACTATCACCACAAAACTAAGTTTTCTATAAAACGCTCCCTTTACTCAATATATAAGAAAAGGGTCTTAAATCTTCTTTTCACTTCAGTACGTTTACCCACAATTATTTCTTCTCTTCATAAGATATTTCCACACATATAAACAATAATACAATATTCAAAGTTTTATCAAGAGTCAAACCCACACATACATATTACACTATCATTCATTATATTAAATAATTGCAGTAAAGACAAGTCATCTTCTTGACTTGTCGAGGAGCTTTCGTGCACTTGGATGTACCACCTCTGGACCATCAGTCTGGATCCTCACTAGACTGGTACACCTTAGTCGGGAACACCACTGGACGCTGAGGGATTCTGTAACGAAACCCTAGGTCCAGGGTTAACCTCTAAAATGAATTTTATTTAATTTTTCTCTTTCTCTCTTTTATTATTCATAGCTCCTTTTTAACTCCTTTTACATTCACTCCAAATCAAAATAGAATACTCACATGAATCTTGTTCCGCCAACAACTTATTCCTGCCTACAGTTGGGATACAGAAAGAAATCTTTATACAACAATATTTTATTTATTTATTTTCCAATTGTTCTTTTCTTTTCGTGTTCAACGTTCATCTTTCTCTTTTTCCCAAATAGCGCAATATCCTCAAATCTTTATAGTCATCAAACTACTGTTATCATTACATTTAAACCTTTAATGTAATTGCTTTAACCAGTTTACAACCCAACTGGTACTCACCTTCTAGGGAATAAGCAACAAGCCTACCCTGGTAGACTTCCAGTCTACATCTACACTCTATACTTCGTGAAACTTGCCACGCCAGGCATCTTACACCCACCAAGGGTTAAGCACAAACCAGGGTTGCATCGGACAAACAGTCCAAACCATGTAGCACGCCCAACCAGGGTTGCACAGGACAATCCTAGTCCTAGCAATGTTAAAACCCAGGAGGGTTACAATAGGACATCCTCCTATGTCCGTGTCCAGAGCTCCTCTGAAGTAACAATAATTTTCCACCCTTCCTCACATGGGTGAACACACTTCACAATCCACTCAGCGTCCCACTCTTCCACATCACTGGTGGTTGCACTCCATGAGTACCAAAAAAAAAATCAAACCCATAGGTTCCATTGCACAATCGCAAAAATTACAAAATCTCTTAACACTCTTTTCTTTGAAATGAAACTTCTCCATTCACATAACATTTTTCTCATTCGCATGACACAGTGAATGCCAGTGACATTTTCTCGTTCTCGATTTCGTCACGTAAAGTGAAAGAAAAGGACATTGCTGTGGTTTCCATGTTAATGAAATCGAAA
>JADBJO010010879.1:17500-22500 GCA_016801955.1 Conus betulinus
ATGGGTGAGGGTGGCAGGAGAAGTGGACTAAGGTGAGTGAGGAATGGGTGAGGTTGGGAGGAGAAGTGGACTGAGGTGAGTGAGGAATGGGTGAGGTTGGGAGGAGAAGTGGACTAAGGTGAGTGAGGAATGGGTGAGGGTGGTGAGGAGAAGTGGACTGAGGTGAGTGGGGAATGGGTGAGGTTGGGGAGGGAGGAGTGGACTAAGGTGAGTGAGGAATGGGTGAGGGTTGGAGGAGAAGTGGACTGAGGTGAGGTGGATGGGTGAGGAATGGTTGAGGGAGGAGAAGTGGACTGAAGGGAGTGGGGAATGGGTGAGTTTGGGAGGAGAAGTGGACTAAGGTGAGTGAGGAATGGGTGAGGTTGGGAGAAGTGGACTGAGGTGAGTGGGGAATGGGTGAGGGTGGCAGGGAGAAGTGGACTGAGGTGAGTGAGGAATGGGTGAGGTTGGGAGGAGAAGTGGACTGAGGTGAGTGGAGGAATGGGTGAGGGTGGCAGGAGAAGTGGACTGAGGTGAGTGAGGAATGGGTGAGGTTGGGAGGGAGAAGTGGACTAAGGTGAGTGAGGAATGGGTGAGGGTGGCAGGAGAAGTGGACTGAGGTGAGTGAGGAATGGGTGAGGGTGGCAGGAGAAGTGGACTGAGGTGAGTGAGGAATGGGTGAGGTTGGGAGGAGAAGTGGACTGAGGTGAGTGGGGAATGGGTGAGGTTGGGAGGAGAAGTGGACTAAGGTGAGTGAGGAATGGGTGAGGGTGGGAGGAGAAGTGGACTGAGGTGAGTGAGGAATGGGTGAGGGTGGGAGGAGAAGTGGACTGAGGTGAGTGAGGAATGGGTGAGGGTGGCAGGAGAAGTGGACTGAGGTGAGTGAGGAATGGGTGAGGTTGGGAGGAGGAGAAGTGGACTAAGGTGAGTGAGAAATGGTGAGGTTGGGAGGAGAAGTGGACTGAGGTGAGTGAGGAATGGGTGAGGGTGGCAGGAGAAGTGGACTTAAGGTGAGTGAGGAAATGGGTGAGGGTTGGCAGGAGAAGTGGACTGAGGTGAGTGGGGAATGGGTGAGGGTTGGCAGGAGAAGTGGACTGAGGTGAGTGAGGAATGGGTGAGGTTGGGAGGAGGAGAAGTGGATTAAGGTGAGTGAGGAATGGGTGAGGTTGGGAGGAGAAGTGGGACTGAGGTGAGTGGGGAATGGGTGAGGTTGGGAGGAGAAGTGGACTAAGGTGAGTGAGGAATGGGTGAGGGTGGCAGGAGAAGTGGACTAAGGTGAGTGAGGAATGGGGGTGAGTGGACTGGTGAGGAGAATGTGGACTAAGGTGAGTGGGGAATGGGTGTGGGTGGTTGGGAGGAGAAGTGGACTAAGGTGAGTGAGGAATGGGTGAGGTTGGGAGGAGAAGTGGACTAAGGTGAGTGAGGAATGGGTGAGGGGTTGGCAGGAGAAGTGGACTGAGGTGAGTGAGGAATGGGTGAGGTTGGTGGGAGGGAGAAGTGGACTAAGGTGAGTGAGGAAATGGGTGAGGTTGGGAGGAGGAGAAGTGGACTGAGGTGAGTGAGGAATGGGTGAGGGTGGCAGGAGAAGTGGACTAAGGTGAGTGAGGAAATGGGTGAGGGTTGGCAGGAGAAGTGGACTAAGGTGAGTGAGGAATGGGTGAGGTTGGGAGGGAGAAGTGGACTAAGGTGAGTGAGGAATGGGTGAGGTTGGGAGGAGAAGAAGTGGACTAAGGTGAGTGAGGAATGGGTGAGGTTTGGCAGGAGAAGTGGACTGAGGTGAGTGAGGAATGGGTGAGGTTGGGAGGAGAGGTTGGGAGGAGAAGTGGACTAAGGTGAGTGAGGAATGGGTGAGGTTGGGAGGAGAAGTGGACTGAGGTGAGTGAGGAATGGGTGAGGTTGGGAGGGGAGGAGAAGAAGTGGATTAAGGTGAGTGGGGAATGGGTGAGGTTGGGAGGAGAAGTGGACTGAGGTGAGTGAGGAATGGGTGAGGTTGGTTGGAGGAGAAGTGTGACTGAGGTGAGTGAGGAATGGGTGAGGGTGGGAGGAGAAGTGGACTAAGGTGAGTGAGGAATGGGTGAGGGTGGCAGGAGAAGTGGACTGAGGTGTGAGTGAGGAATGGGTGAGGTTGGGAGGAGGAGAAGTGGACTAAGGTGAGTGAGGATGGGGTGAGGGTGGCAGGAGAAGTGGACTGAGGTGAGTGAGGAACTGGGGGGTGAGGTTGGTGAGGAGAAGTGGACTAAGGTGAGTGACTGGTGAAGGTGGGTGAGGTTGGGAGGGAGAAGTGGACTGAGGTGAGTGAGGAATGGGTGAGGGGGTGGCAGGAGAAGTGGACTGAGGTGAGTGAGGAATGGGTGAGGTTGGGAGGAGAAGTGGACTAAGGTGAGTGGGGAATGGGTGAGGTTGGGAGGAGAAGTGGACTAAGGTGAGTGAGGAATGGGTGAGGTGGGAGGAGAAGTGGACTAAGGTGAGTGAGGAATGGGTGAGGTGGGGGAGGAGAAGTGGACTGAGGTGAGTGGGGAATGGGTGAGGTTGGGAGGAGAAGTGGACTGAGGTGAGTGAGGAATGGGTGATGGGTGGGTTGGGAGGAGAAGTGGACTAAGGTGAGTGAGGAATGGGTGAGGGTGGCAGGAGAAGTGGACTAAGGTGAGTGGGGAATGGGTTGAGGTTGGAGAGAGAAGTGGACTGAGGTGAGTGAGGAATGGGTGAGGGTTGGCAGGAGGAGAAGTGGACTAAGGTGAGTGAGGAATGGGTGAGGTTGGCAGGAGAAGTGGACTGAGGTGAGTGAGGAATGGGTGAGGGTGGCAGGAGAAGTGGACTGAGGTGAGTGAGGAATGGGTGAGGTTGGGAGAGGAGAAGTGGACTAAGGTGAGTGGGGAATGGGTGAGGTTGGGAGGAGAAGTGGACTAAGGTGAGTGGGGAATGGGTGAGGTTGGGAGGAGAAGTGGACTAAGGTGAGTGAGGAATGGGTGAGGTTGGGAGGAGAAGTGGACTGAGGTGAGTGAGGAATGGGTGAGGGTGGCAGGAGAAGTGGACTGAGGTGAGTGAGGAATGGGTGAGGTTGGGAGGAGAAGTGGACTAAGGTGAGTGAGGAATGGGTGAGGGTGGGGAGGAGAAGTGGACTGAGGTGAGTGAGGAATGGGTGAGGGTGGCAGGAGAAGTGGACTTAAGGTGAGTGGGGAATGGGTGAGGTTGGGAGGAGGGAGGAGAAGTGGACTGAGGTGAGTGAGGAATGGGTGAGGTTGGGGAGGAGAAGTGGACTAAGGTGAGTGGGGAATGGGTGAGGTGGGAGGAGAAGTGGACTGAGGTGAGTGAGGAATGGGTGAGGGTGGCAGGAGAAGTGGACTGAGGTGAGTGGGGAATGGGTGAGGGTGGCAGGAGAAGTGGACTGAGGTGAGTGAGGAATGGGTGAGGGGGGGGAGGAGAAGTGGACTGAGGTGAGTGGGGAATGGGTGAGGGTGGCAGGAGAAGTGGACTAAGGTGAGTGAGGAATGGGTGAGGTTGGGAGGAGAAGTGGACTGAAGGTGAGTGAGGAATGGGTGAGGTTGGTGAGGAGAAGTGGACTGAGGTGAGTGAGGAATGGGTGAGGTTGGGAGGAGGAGAAGTGGACTGAGGTGAGTGAGGAGGGGAATGGGGTGAGGTTGAGGAGGCAGGAGAAGTGGACTGAGGTGAGTGAGGAATGGGTGAGGGTGGCAGGAGAAGTGGACTGAGGTGAGTGGGGAATGGGTGAGGTTTGGAGGAGAAGTGGACTGAGGTGAGTGGGGAATGGGTGAGGGGTTGGCAGGAGAAGTGGACTGAGGTGAGTGGGGAATGGGTGAGGGTGGCAGGAGAAGTGGACTGAGGTGAGTGGGGAATGGGTGAGGGTGGCAGGAGAAGTGGACTGAGGGTGAGTGGGGAATGGGTGAGGGTGGCAGGAGAAGTGGACTAAGGTGAGTGAGGAATGGGTGAGGTGGGAGGAGAGAAGTGGACTGAGGTGAGTGAGGAAGGGGTGAGGTTGGGGAGGAGAAGTGGACTAAGGTGAGTGGGGAATGGGTGAGGTTGGGAGGAAGTGGACTGAGGTGAGTGGGGAATGGGTGAGGTTGGGAGGAGTGGAAGGTGGAGGAATGGGTGAGGTGGGTGAGGAGGTGAATGGTGAGGTTGGGAGGAGGAGAAGTGGACTGAGGGTGAGTGGGGAATGGGTGAGGGTGGCAGGAGGAGAAGTGGGACTGAGGTGAGTGAGGAAAAACAGGCAAAAAATGGAGAGAGACAGGAGGCGACACGAGCGGATGTACGAAAGATGGGCCAACTTGTATGAGAGAGGATTAAAATTCGGCGCACACGCATGTATGTGCACACACACACACGCACACGCGCTTGTAACACACACACACACACACGCACACACACACACACCCACACACACACACACACACACACACACACACACAACACAGAGAGATGACAGAGAGACGATGACGGATGAGTGAGAGGAGAGAGAGAGAGAGAGAGGAGAGAGAGAGAGAGGACAAAACTTGTACAACTTGTCCGTCTTCAAACTTTTCAAAATAATTGAAAAGCAGTTCCGCACTGTCCGTCAGAGGGTGCCATTTAATTGGATACTTGAAATAAGCCTGTCTTTAAATTAGCAATAAAACTAAGTCACGTGTCCAGTGCCATGGCTAAACCATTGTAATCCTGCATCCAGAGAGAGATGACAGAGAGAGAGAGAGAAGAGGAGAGAGGGAGAGAGGGAGAGAGAGGAGAGGAGGGGGGGATAGACTGGGGAGAGGGAGAGAGAGAGAGAGAGATGAGGAGAGATGGGAGAGGAGAGAGAGAGAGAGAGAGGAGAGAGAGGAAGATAGACTGGGGAGGGAGAGAGAGAGAGAGAGAGAGAGGAGAGAGAGAGGAGAGAGGGGGAGAGAGAGAGAGAGAGAGAGAGAGAGATCGGGACTGGGGGGGGGGGGAGATAGAGAGAGAGAGGATAGAGAGAGAGAGGATAGATGGGGGAGGAAGAGAGAGAGATAGAGAGAGAGAGGATAGATGGA
>JADBJO010010879.1:25000-30000 GCA_016801955.1 Conus betulinus
AGAAAAAAAAAAAAGGGGGGGGGGGGGTGTGTCTTTTTTCAGGATCCAGCTTCTTGGAACAATCTTCGCTTACAGTTCATCATTAATAGGCTACACACAAAAGAGGGTATTTCTGTTTCCAAGGTCCAGCTTCTTGGCACAATCTTCGCTTACAATTTATCAGTAATATACGGAAAAAGGGCTGAGGGTATTGGGATATTTCTCTTTCAAAAGTTCAGCTTCTTGGAACAATCTTCGCTTACAATTTATCATTAGTACGCGAGAAAAAAAAAAGGGGATGGGGGTATTTCTTTTTCCGGGATCCTGTTTCTGGGAACAGTCTGCCTCTCTCTCCTACACCCCAACTCCTTCATTATAACGAGACAGGCTAAAACGCGCATCTAATGCCCCGGTAAGTGGCAGACATCAGTGCGAGCATGATGGTGTCATGAGGAGCATGTAGTGGATGGGGTTGGACTGTGTGCTATGTGTGTGTGCTGCTGGACGAGTGGAGAACGAGCCGGTGAACGGTTGAACTGAATGTTCAGTCGTGGGTAGTCTTCCAGAACATGTGCTAACCATATGTCCACTATTGTATAATGTGCTGTGTGACACCTAATGTGAACGTGACGCAGATTACAACACTGTGTAAACAGATGGCTGTCTATTCAGGGTTCAGATCCATGGAGAAGGGGTCCCCTTGTATGGAGGGGGGTGGGGGAGGGAAAGATGTAGATGAGAAGCGATTCGAAGGAGTGGTGGAGGAGTTGGGTTTCCGTGGGATGGGAAGAAGAGGGCGGTTCTGACGAATGCAGCAACAAATGGGAGGGGGAGTACACGTGTGGAACTTTGGACACTGGCTGACGAATGCAGCAACAAATGGGAGGGGGGAGTACACGTGTGGAACTTTGGACACTGGCTGACGAATGCAGCAACAAATGGGGAGGGGAGTACAACACGTGTGGAACTTTGGACACTGGCTGACGAATGCAGCAACAAATGGGAGGGGGGAGTACACATGAGGAGCTTTGGACACTGGCTGACGAATGGAGCAACAAATGGGAGGGGGGAGTACACGTGTGGAACTTTGGGGACTTGTCTGGTGCTGGCTGGAGAGAAGACGGAACGGAATGCAAGACAAGACTGATTGACCGCAGCAGGTCACGCGCACACACGCGCGCACGCACGCACACGCCCACACTCCCCCCCCCCTCCCCCCCCCCCCCCACACACACACATACGTGTAGCGAAAACCTGTATGTTTTCCCAACGTGTGTATGTGTGTGTGTGTGTGTGTGTGTGTGTGTGATACAACTAAACTTTTCCGTCTTCCTTATCAGTCAGTCAGTGAGCAGTTTCATGTTTGTGGTGTCCGTCCCTGCCTGTGCCCCCAGACCCATCCATGCTAATGCGTTTCTCCTTTCTTGCCATCAAGTTCAGCTCCACCGCTCTCTCCACCCCTTCCTCCCATCCCCTTCCCTCTCCCTCCCCCACCTCCTGCAACCTTTCCCTCCCGCCACAGACCCTCGCCTTTTTCATCAGTCAGACCAAAAAACATCCCCTCCCGTTCCCCGACTCTTCCCCCCCCCCCCCCCCCCCCCCCCCTCCCCAGGACGAAACTGTGGTTAGACCAGAGAAGGTGGAAAGGCCCTTTCCAGTGTGTCTGGTTAAACCCACCGGATCGTTAGATCTCAGTCTGCAAGTCAACATTTGGTCCGAGTCTATGCATTAGCAATCGCTCATCTCCATCAGATGTTTGAGTTTTCTAGCTGTGCTCGTGCATACGCCCCGTTCTCCCCCGCATTTCGCGAGATTTTCACCACAGATCCTCCATGGATACCAGGGCTCCTTCATCACTTGAACAGCACGACAATGGTGGGACTGGGGTCCTCCTCACCTCACCACAGATCCTCCATGGATACCAGGCTTCCTTCATCACTTGAACAGCACGACAATGGTGGGACTGGGGTCCTGTTAACCCCACATTGGTCATTCTTAGACCGAAGTTTGAGAGATGCCACTGTTCGTTATATTCAAGCTTATAATTTTAATGTTCACAGCCACCAGAGACGATACATACGATACCACGCCAAATGCCGGGTTTGCATCGCGCCAAGCTCACTGAATGGAAGTGGATGGGACTGGTGAGATCGGTCGATGTTACAGAAGAGAGTTTGGTTGTAACTGGAACTGGTGAAGGAAGGCTTTGGTGGGGGGAAACATACAGACTGTCGCTGCAGTGCACTTGAGCTCGACTGCACGGGGATTTTTCATCAAAGGGGTGGTTTGGGGGGGGGGGGGGGGGGGGGGGGTTTAAATTGTACCATTAGTCGTGAATTTTCACATGTTCAGTGCCAGTGTTGTTACACGAGTCCTGACATAAACCGTCACCAGTTTGTAATCTCATCCCCCCCCCCCCCCCCCCCACCTCCCCCTCTCACCCTTACATGCTTCATTACATGAAGTTTACCATAAAACGGGTCATCCACTTTGCGTATTTTGAGATCGAAATTGATCACAGTGAAGGCTGAGATGAATATAACCGCCCCTTTACAATGACACCATCTGTCGCAAGCAGAAAATGGCGGCGAAGTGTTAGCATGGCTTAAAAGAAGTCGCCGTGTTTCAGCTCCAACACTCTGATGAGGCGCTGTTTGATTTTTAACGGTATCTGAAACGTTGGTCATTATGCCTTTAGCTCACAGTCGTGCTGCGTCCTTTTCCTCCATGTGGTTGAGCAGGCTGTTTGATCAGTACCTTCGCTGTGACGGTCATTGACAGTCGACTGCAGTGGGCACCAACACGATAACGTGATACCTGTGGTTGGTATTGGCCGTGGGGAGAGAACGATAACGTGATACCTGTGATTGGTATTAGCCGTGGGGAGAGAAGGTTTCAAAGAAGTACGGGCGCATGTGGTAAAGGGGAAAAGAGGTTTAAAATACCCCCCCCCCCCCCCCCCCCCCCCCACCCCCCCGCCCCCCCCCCCCCCCCCCCAACCCAAAAAAAAAAAAAAAAAAAAAAAAAAAAAACCGTCTTTGAACTTGGCTGAGTCAGTTGTGGGTCCATTTCAGCAGATAGTGAAGAGGCTCAGATTCGTTCCATCGGCAGATAAGGATAAACCGCATCTGCTTTTTCCATGGATGTCTCTCGCGGGAACGCATTTCACAAGTGGCCCCACCCCTGACGTGACCCCCGGACGCTTTTTCTCTTCCTTCACATCTGTTGCAGAGAGGTTCGCAGGCTGCTAATATTCTGGGGGAGAATTCGTCGAAGACAAAATGTGTTTTGGATGATTTGACGTACACCTTAATGAAGCACTGTTTTTTGTTGTTGCTGTTGTAAAGTTTCCTCAGATACCCCAGACAGCACAGGATGAAACAGGCAGCACAGGATCACGGAAACAGACAGACGTCCGTTTTGTCCTTAATCAAGGTATATCCAGTCTTCCCCATTGCTCTCTCGCCGTTCCCAATCCTGAACAAACGGACACCTGACGTTGTCCACACCAGTCAGCCACGATGTTTAACGTTATCAAATATCGAACGTTACTTTAGCCCAACAAATTCTGCCTTTTGACTTGAGGAATAAAATCAACAGTAAACTGTCTGTCTTACGCTCAAGAACTGATTTTCAACAAGCGAGAGAGACACAACATGAAAAAAAACACACAAAAAACATTAATTACGAAATGCAACCACAGCTGAACATTCCGGGCTGGTTCTTAAACAAAGCGACAATCGACATGTCACTGTGTGTGTGTGTGTGTGTGTGTGTGTGTGTGTGTGTGTGTAAACAAGCCAATTAGACGCCATACTGGATTCTGTTCTGGAAGAGAGAAATTGTTCGTTCGCGCATGCTCGAATGGCGTCAACTGTTGTAGGTCCATAGGAAATAACGTCTACCTTGGCTGTAGATGAGGAAAGTCGACTGAACACACGTTGTCAGTGGGATTTCCTGGTGTACGCGGGGCTGTGTGTTGTTGTAAGCTTCGCGAAACTGTTTTGTTCGCTTGTCGCGCATAGGATGACCTGTTGTATAAGAATGGACTTTATCCAGATCACTATATCGCTGGGTCTTTTTGTTGTTGCTGTTGTTTTCCTTTTTTTTCTTATATATAACTTTATTCTGTTTCTTTTCTTTCTTTTTTTATTGAGATGATTACGTGAAAGAAAATTTCTCAGTTCGGCTCGCATTGATTGCGTTTTTTTTCCGTCCGGGTGTCTAAAGTCTGTTTCCTGAGAAAGCGCCTGATTGATCGATCATATTTGATAGTTTGCTTTCTTTGTCTGTCTGACCTTTTGTTTCTATGTATGTGTATATATGTATGTATGTATCAATGTGTGTATGTATGTATGTGAATAGACGGAAAGACAGATATGTGCATGCACTCGCGACTGTGTGTGTGTGATAGAAACAAATGAAGAGAGAGAGAGAGAGAGAGGGGGGGGGGGGGGGAGAACCTAGAGGGGAAGAGAGTGAGAGAGAGAAGAACTAGAGGAGAGAGGAGAGAGAGAGAGAGAGAGAGAGAGAGAGAGAGGAGAGAGAGAGAGAGAGATAGAGAGAGAACCTAGAGGGGAGGAGGAGGAGAGAGAGAGAGAAATCATTCTGTGGCCTGGGAACCATTTCGCCTGCCGTCAAGGGGCAGAGAATTCTCCCCCTTTACCCTGGTTATCAAGCCGTCTTCATATCAGATCCCATGCTGCTCTCCATCCACCCCCAACCCCCCTCACCCCCCCTTTTTCCCTTCTGACTGGCCGAGGCAGCAGTTTGCCTTCTATTCTTACCAGCAGCAGACTTCCTGGGGAGAGGCGATGGTCCCCAGATACTACTGAGGCTGTGGCAACAACATTCTGTCTTCCTCCGCGTGTGCTGAAATGGCTGGGTCGGAATTGGAACCGTATATTTGTAGACATGTGTGTGAATGAATGAGTGAGTGAGTGAGTGTGTGTGTGGTGTGTGTGTGTGTGTGTGTGTGTGTGTGTGTGTGTGTGCGTGCGTGCGTGTGTGTGTGTGTGTGT
>JADBJO010010879.1:42500-47500 GCA_016801955.1 Conus betulinus
CCTACCCCACTGTTGATGTGCCCTCCCTACCCCACTGTTGGTGCGCCCTCCCTGCCCCACTGTGGTGTGCCCTCCCTCCCTACCCCACTGTTGATGTCTCTCCCTCCCCCACCTGTTGTTGCCCCTCCCTACCCCACCCTCCCTACCCCACTGTTGATGTGCCCTCCCTCCCTGCCCCACTGTTGATGTGCGCTCCCTGCCCCACTGTTGATGTGCCCTCCCCCCCCCCCTACCCCACTGTTGATCTGCCCTCCCTCCCCCACTGTGATCTACCCCCCCTACCCCACTGTTGATGTGCTCTCCCTACCCCCTGTTGATGTGCCCTCCCTACCCCACTGTTGATCTGCCCTCCCTACCCCACTGTTGATGTACCTCCCCCCCCCCCTACCCCACTGTTGATGTCCTCTCCTTACCCCACTGTTGCCCTGCCCTCCCTGCCCCACTGTTGATGTGCCCCTCCCTACCCCACTGTTGATGTGCCCTCCCTACCCCCACTGTTGATGTGCCCTCCCTACCCCACTGTTGATGTGCCCTCCTGCCCCACTGTTGATGTGCCCTCCCTACCCCCCTGTTGATGTGCCCTCCCTACCCCACTGTTGATGTGCCCTCCCTACCCCACTGTTGATGTGCCCTCCCTACCCCACTGTTGATGTGCCCTGCCTACCCCACTGTTGATGTGCCCTCCCTACCCCACTGTTGATCTCCCCCTCCCCCCCCACTGTTGATGTGCCCTCCCTCCCCCACTGTTGATCTGCCCCCCCCCCCCCCCCCCCCCACTGTTGATGTGCCCCTCCCTATGTGCCCTCCCCCCACTGTTGATGTGCCCTCCCTACCCCACTGTTGATGTGCCCCCCCCCCCCCCCCCCACTGTTGATGTGCCCTCCCTGCCCCACTGTTTGCCCTCCCCCTCCCTCCCTACCCCACTGTTGATGTGCCCTGCCTACCCCACTGTTGATGTGTCCCTCCCTCCCTACCCCACTGTTGATGTCCCCCCCCCCCTACCCACTGTTGATGTGCCCTCCCCTGCCCCACTGTTGATGTGCCCTCCCTGCCCCACTGTTGATCTCCCCCTGCCCCCTCCCCCTGCCCCCTACCCCACTGTTGATGTGTCCTCCCTCCCTACCCCACTGTTGATGTGCCCTCCCTACCCCACTGTTGATGTGCCCTCCCTGCCCCACTGTTGATGTGTCCTCCCTGCCCCACTGTTGATGTGCCCTCCCTGCCCCACTGTTGATGTGCCCTCCCTGCCCCACTGTTGATGTGCCCTCCCTACCCCACTGTTGATGTGTGCCCTCCCTACCCCCCCTGTTGTTATGTGCTCTCCCTACCCCACTGTTGATGTGCCCTCCCTACCCCCACTGTTGATGTGCCCTCCCTACCCCACTGTTGATGTGCCCCTCCCTGCCCCACTGTTGATGTGCCCTCCCTCCCCTACCCCACTGTTGATGTGCCCCCTCCCTACCCCCCTGTTGATGTGCCCCCCCCCCCCCTCCCCCCTGCCCCCCTGTTGATGTGCCCTCCCTACCCCCCCCCCCTCCCCCCCTGTTGATGTGCCCTCCCTACCCCCACTGTTGATGTGCCCTCCCCCACCCCCTGTTGATGTGCCCTCCCTACCCCACTGTTGATGTGCCCTCCCTACCCCACTGTTGATGTGCCCCCCCCCCCCTGTTGATGTGCTCTCCCTACCCCACCTCCCCCCCCCCCCCCCCCCCCCACTGTTGATGTGCCCTCCCCACCCCACTGTTGATGTGCCCTCCCCACCCCCCCTGTTGATGTGCCCTCCCCCCCCCCACATGTTGCCCTCCCTGCCCCCCCCCACCCCCTGTTGATGTGCCCTCCCTACCCCACCCCCCCCCCCCCCCCCCACTGTTGATGTGCCCTCCCCCCTGTTGATGTGCCCTCACTACCCCCACTGTTGATGTGCCCCCTCCCCACCCCACGCATGAATGCCCTCCCTATCCCCCCTGTTGAAGTGCCCCCCTCCCCCCCCCACTGTTGATGTGCCCTCCCTCCCCCCCCTGTTGATGTGCCCTCCCTACCCCACCCCCCCCCCCTGTTGATGTGCCCCCCCCCCCCCTGTTGATGTGCCCTCCCTCCCCCCCCCCCCCCCCCCCTGTTGATGTGCCCCCCTGTTGATGTGCCCCCTACCCCCCCCCCTGTTGATGTGCCCTCCCTACCCCCCCCCCCCTGTTGATGTGCCCTCCCTACCCCCCCCTGTGATGATGCCCTCCCTCCCCCCCCCCCCCCCCCCCCCCCCCCCCCGTCCCACCCCCCCCCCCCCTACCCCCCTGTTGATGTGCCCTCCCTACCCCCTCTGTTGATGTGCCCTCCATACCCCTCTGTTGATGTGCCCCTCCCCACCCCATGCATGATGTGCCCTCTCTGCCCCCCCCCCCCCCCCTGTTGATGTGCCCTCCCTCCCCCCCCCCCCCCTGTTGATGTGCCCTCCCCACCCCACGCATGATGTGCCCTCTCTACCCCCCCTGTTGATGTGCTCTCCCTACCCCCCTGTTGATGTGCCCTCCCCTCCACCCTGTTGATATGCCCCCCCCCCCCCCCCCCCCCCCCCCCCCCCCCCCCCCCCCTGTTGATGTGCCTTCCCCACCCCACGCATGATGTGCCGGCCCTGCCCCTGTGGCCGAAGACAGCGGGACAGACGAGGGCCACAACAGGTGGCGTGGACTGCTGGCTGAATGGCCGTTGGCAGTGCACCGCACGTCAACACAGATAGCCAAGGGGGGAGCCACGAAGCTAAAACTGTCTGGTGGACCCAGGGCCCTCGTGCCTTATCCCTCTCCCCCTCCCACCCATTCCTCCCTGCCATTCCTCCCTGGCATAAATAACATCACCGTCTAATTCGGAAGCCCAGTGCAGCTCTTGGAAATGCGACTTGGCTGAAATCTCAGGTTATGTATCTTCTACCGCCGAGATAATACTGCAGTTCGTGCGTTGGTTCTAGCCCTCCACCAAAGACAGTATGCTGCCTCCACCCTCTGCCCCCCCCCTGTCCCGCTTCCTCGCTCCCCCCCTACTCCCCCTCCCTTCTTCCCCACCCCTCCCATCCTATCAGGCGACAGACGGTTCCTGATACTGTGATAGGCCGTAACAGCGGTGGGGTGGCGTGGTGTGGTGTGTTGGGGTGAGGCTTCCGTGAGAACACGAAAGCCCTGCTACTACTACATACTACTTCCTACCTTGGCCCTGGTGTTCCTCCCGAGGAGATAGGTCAGGGCGGGTTATCAGCGGGTTATCAGCCCTTCCCGGGACTGCCAGGGTCCTGGTGCTAGCTGTGTGTGTGTCTGCCCGCTGTGGTTCAGGCTACTAGGCCTGCTGGTATGGGGGCTGCTGGTGTTTGGCGAAGAGAGCGGCCCACAAACAAGGAAACGTCGACGTGAAAGGGACGGCCCCGCTGCTGTACAGACAGACAGACGAAGAGTTCACAGTCGTGGGCTGAGGATCAGCTTGGCTGGTGTTGTCGCTGCAGTGGGAAGGAAGGAAGAGAGGAGGGAGGGAAGGAAGGAAGGCGAGTGATGCCATATTGTTGCAGCCCTCTCCTCCTCCTCCGCAACATGTGATACGTAACTAACTGGTAACTCCGCCTCTCCACTCCACAGATTCAGTTGTGATTTCAGTGGGTTTGTGTGTACCACCAGCAAAAAAAAATGTGCCTGTGTTGACATAAACTGCGCGCTCTGGTTCATTGAGTTGGAGTCGTGTGTGTGGGTGTGGGTGTGTGTGGTTGACATGCCCATGCGGACCGAAAACACAACACATCTTGAACATTCATGTCTCCAGTGCACTAGAATCGAAAACTCGGTAGGTTCTCTCTCTCTCTCTCTCTTTTTTTTTTTTTTTTTTCCTCTGTAGCTCAACAGGGCTTCAGCAGTCCCGGACGAGTGCTCTCTCTGATCGTGTCGAGGTTTCGGTTTTGAACTGGTTTGGAGAGATTAACGGCTGTTTGTAAATCATTGAAGGGCGACGGAGGAACGAGTTGAGAAGAGAGTGAGAGTGAAAAGGAGGGGGTGGGGGGGAGGGAGGTTGTGTGTGAGGTGTGGAGGAAGGTGTGGAGAGAGAGTGAATAGGGGGGAGGGGGTTGTGATGAGGTGTTGTGTAATGCCGGAAGGCAGGGCGGGGTGTGTTACAGGCTGTATCGGTCGGTGAATAATCAGAAAAACCGATGATTCTGAAGAGCCCCCCCCCCCTCTCTCTCTCTCTCTCTCCCCCCCCCCCCCCCCCCCCCCCCGGTTGTCTTCCCTTACCTCTCTGTGTTCGGCTGTCTGTCTTCCCCCCTCCCCTCTCTCTGTATCTCTTAATTGCGTGGTTGCTGTTTTATTGACAGTTTTCAAATGCCTGTTGTTACCCCTTATTCAGTATCTTTTGTGTGTCTCCCCCCCCCCCCCCCCCCCACTCTCACTCCCTCTTCTCTCACTCTTCGCTGACATTGTACTATTTATGCCTGACCCAAATTTCTTACTGTTTAGTTCATGTTCACTGTAGACCCCACTGTATGTGTGACTGGAAGGAAGAAAAAGAAACATCATTGCTAATCGGTCATCCTCGTAAATCAATCTCTCTCTCTCTCTCTCTCTCTCTCTCTCTCTCTCTCTCTCTCTCTGTCTCTCTCTCTCTCTGTATTTATGAATAAAGAATTTTGTCTTGTCTTGTCTTTATGATCTGTTTAGAGTATTTTTCGCTGGCATCACTTTATTGTCAAATTGATCAAATTGTTTCGTGAACCCTATGCATGCTAACTAATTGTCCATATTCAGAGACGTCACAGAGAGAGAGAGAGAGAGAGAGAGAGAGAGAGAGACGGGGGGAGCGAGAGAGAGAGAGAGAGAGAGAGAGAGAGAGAGAGAGAGAGAGAGACTTATTAAAGTAAGTGTGTGTGTGTGTGTGTTCAAAATATTTTCATCGGAATCATTTTATTGGCTCACTCTCAAATTGTCTTGTGAACTTCAGGCTAAGCATATTAAGACATAACTGAGACATCTCTCTCT
>JADBJO010010879.1:65000-68979 GCA_016801955.1 Conus betulinus
TGCGTGAATTGTGCCGCCGAGTGTTTGGGGTATGCAGGCATACAGTCATGTATCACACGTCATTCCAGCTACACACCCCAGCAGAATATGGCATGGATCAAACATCTCTCTCTCTCTCTCTCTCTCTCTCTCTCTCTCTCTCTCTCTCTCTCTCTCTCTCTCTCTCTCTCTCTCTCTCTGTATCGGTATAGACGCACACACCCAGCAGAATATTTCATGGAATAAACAGCTCCTCTCTCTCTCTCTCTCTCTCTCTCTCTCTCTCTCCTCTCTCTCTCTCTGTGTGTGTGTGTGGTGTGTGTGTGTGTGTGTGTGTGTGTGTGTGTGTGGCCATGCAATATGAGGCACTGACACAGGATCTGGTGGTTTGGGAGCACAGTGTGGGAGTTGCTGTCAACACCCCTCTTCTCCTGTGACTCACGTGCAGCTGGGAGAGCTCCGCCGCCCGTGCAACGGCAGTAAGCTGAGTGGTCACCCAGCAGCAATCCACAGACAGACAGATAGCAGACAGAGAGGTGACGGGGGAGTTACACACAGAGACAGAGAGGTGATGGGAGGAATTACACTCAGAGATAGAGAGGTGGATGGGGGAATTACACTCAGAGACAGAGGGGTGATGGGAGAGTTACACTCAGAGACAGAGGGGTGATGGGGGAGTTACACACAGAGACAGAGAGGTGATGGGGGAGTTACACACAGAGACAGAGGGGTGATGGGGGAGTTTACACTCAGAGACAGAGGGGTGATGGGGGAGTTACACACAGAGAGGTGATGGGGGAGTTACACACAGAGACAGAGAGGTGATGGGGGAGTTACACACAGAGACAGAGAGGTGATGGGGGAGTTACACACAGAGACAGAGAGGTGATGGGGGAGTTACACACAGAGACAGAGAGGTGATGGGGGAGTTACACACAGAGACAGAGAGGTGATGGGGGGAGTTACACACAGAGACAGAGAGGTGATGGGGGGAGTTACACACAGAGACAGAGAGGTGATGGGGGAGTTTACACACAGAGACAGAGAGGTGATGGGGGAGTTACACACAGAGACAGAGAGGTGATGGGGGGTCGGAGGGAGTCGTGGGGAAAATATGCGCGCGCGCGTGTGTGTGTGTGTGTGTGTGTGATTGTGATATTTCATTTTTTGCCTGTACTTGTGTTTCCCTAATACTAAATTGTTTCACACACACACACGCACGCGCGCGCACGTGCACACACACACACACACACACACACACACACACACACACACACACACACACACACACACCACACACACACATATATATATATACACACACACACATACATACATATGCACTTCTCTCCCCCCCCCCCTCTCTCTCTCTCTCTTTTCTTCTCTTCTCTCTCTCTCATTCTCAATAGTTTACACACACGTGCGCGCGCGCACGCTACACACACGCACACTCTAAAAAAAAAAATCACAGCCCCCAAAGAGAAGAGGATTTTTTTTTTCTTTTCGTCAGTTTTAGTTTTGCATAATGGTATTTTGTAATTAATGTTAAGTGTTGATTTCATTTTGCTACTATCATTGTAACTATAACTGCAGTTTCTACTATTACTACTACTACTACTACTACTACTACTACTTCTGCTTCTACTACTACTACTACTACTTCTACTTTACTACTACTACTACTACTACTATCATCATCATCTGTAGTAGTTAGTGTTATGATTAGTAGTAGTAGTAGTAGTGTTTATTACATTTTTTGTGACTTGATTTGGTCAGTGAAAGTAACCTTTCAGAACATTAATGCTTTAGGCATCTGTATTGTGCTACTCAGAAGGCGTGGCTTTTGTTTTGATTCTTTGTTTTTTGTTTGTTTCTGTGTTTGTTTTTGCTTTCTTTGTTTGTTGGTTTCAAGCTCATGGTTGATTCTTTGTTTTTTGTTTGTTTCTGAGTTTGTTTGGGCTTTCTTGTTTTTGGTTTGAAGCTCCTTGACATAAGGTCAGATAAAGATGAGATATTGTGAGTGTCGTTTCAACAAGCTGCAAATGCAATCCTGAAATCCCTCTATCTCTGTCTCTCTGCCTCTTCCTCCCTCCCTCCCTCCCTCCCCCCTCTGTCTCAGATCCAATGCGCACGCGCACGCAAACATGAATACCACACATCTAGACATACCCTCGCTCGCGCGCTAGCGCACACACCAGCACACACACACACACACACACACACACACACACACACACACACACACACACACACACACACACACACACACACACACTCTGACTGAAACCATTTACTGTCAGATTAACACAGCGTTGTACTGACCACACACGCACGCACAACACACACACACACACACACACACACACACACACACACACACACACACACACACACACACACACGCATGTGCGCGCGCGCGCTGGCAAAGTAGCTGAGATAGTAGTGTAGAGAACGAGGAGGCGCAGGACCCAAGCCTGACTGATGAAGCCAGGAACAAACCCCCCTCAGACCGCAGGAAATCGGATCGGACCACACCACGGCCACTGCCGCTGACCCAGGAGACCCAGGACAATGGCGTAGTTTCCGTTTGCCGCAGCTCAGTCAGGAAGTCGTCAGTGCGCGTGCGCGTCCCATGCACCTCACGTGGTGCGTCATTTCCGCAAGAACGAAGCAGGGGGGAGGGGGAGGGGGGATGGGGGAGAGGGGGGGGGGGAGGGAGGCGGGTCTGGTCTGGAGCAGGTTTGAATTAATAATGTCACTGGGTGCCTGATTGGTTGTACTGTACAGAGCTGAGCGCCGAATTAGCAGCCCCATGTTGGGAGTTTCGGTGCCACTGACACTCTGCAGAAAGACTGGCCATGTTGCTGCCCAGTCTGGCACCGTCTCTCTGCAGAAAGACTGGCCATGTTGCTGCCCAGTTCTGGCACCGACACTCTGCAGAAAGACTGGCCATGTTGCTGCCCAGTCTGGCACCGACACTCTGCAGAAGGACTGGCCATGTTGCTGCCCCAGTCTTGACGTACTGTCGGTCTGGTCGTGTCCTTGCAGTCTCCACTGCCCCTCACAGACGTGCCTGAGATAGTTGACCTCCTCTGACGAACCACTGTGGCTGGTGGGGACGTCAAATCTGAACCTGAGAGAGTGACCCCCCTCTGTCCAACCACTGTGGCTGGTGGGGACGTCAAATCTGAACCTGAGAGAGTGACCCCCCTCTGTCCAACCACTGTGGCTGGTGGGGACGTCAAATCTGAACCTGAGAGAGTGACACCCCCCCCCCCCCCCCCCCTCTGTCCAACCACTGTGGTGCTGGTGGGGACGTTAAATCTGAACCTGAGAGAGTGACCCCCCCACCCACCCTGTCCAACCACTGTGACTGGTGGGGACGTTAAATCTGAACCTGAGAGAGTGGAACCCCCCCACCCCCCCCCCCCCCCCCCCCCCCCCCCCCCCCCCTGTCCAACCACTGTGGTTGGTGGGGACGTTAAATCTGAACCTGAGAGAACGACCCCCTCTGTCCAACCACTGTGGCTGGTGGGGACGTTAAATCTGAATGCAACCAAATCGAGTAATTTGTCGTCTGCGTGTCAGCACACAAAACGAAACGCGCGCGTGCACACGCACGCATACACGCACGCACGCACGCACGCACGCACGCACGCACGCACGCACGCACACACACACACACACACACACACACACACACACACACACACACACACACACACGTTATAACTCGGGAGAGGCAAAATGGAATTGCAATTGATCCAGACGTGAACGTTGCGAACGAATATGAAACGGGGAGCGAAATGAAATTGGATCGGATGACATTTTAGGGAATTACAAAGGAAGAAACCGAAGTCACATTATTAAAAAGAATAAGAACAGTCTTGGAAAATAATAAGAGAAAAAAAATCAAATGTTATCACATTTACTCGATCAGCGCTGAATCAACAATCCCAGGTCTCTGAATATAGCGTCACACAACAACAACAACAACAAC